>JAYXIM010037118.1:0-51700 GCA_037575425.1 Anastrepha fraterculus | reverse complement strand
CTAAATCTCAAAGGATTCGATGAGTAGGAAACACTGTTCGCATGGAATATATCCGTCCTCAAAAATCCTTTTTAACAACAAACTCCGCAATGACCCGAGGGCATCCAAGGTTAACCTTGCTTAACCAAGTCGTAGCCGGACTGAAAAAGCTACGAGTTAGGAGCTGGAAGTCTGTTGTTCCGAACCGTAAAGAGTGGAAGAGGATTGTGTACGAAGCTGAAGCTCATCCTGAACTCTAATCGCTACATGATGATGTTGAAGATGAAACTTATCACTTACCATATGAGATTATATACACCGAATTAATCATCCAAACCTGTTGGTTGGTTGGTTAGAGTGGTGATTCATCCTGAATCCAACTAGCGCTTCCGCACCATTTTGTTGCCACATCCTCGTTACCAACTTGTTATTTACGGCATGACTATACCCAGTCTGTGCTGTTCAGGAACCTTATTAGGTTGTTGACATCTAAGCCAGATAGTTGTTCGAGCTCCTCGAACAGCGGTTTGCCCAGGGTTAACATTCTATCCTTCCATAGGGCAGGGCATTCACAGAGGAAATGGAAGATTGTTTCCTTTTTCTCCGGTTGTTTGCAACTGTGACAGTATGTGTTGTGAGGGATGCCCATTTTGGCTGCCTGTTCTCGGACAGACCAAAAGCCAGTTATGACTGCCGTTAGTCTCCAGGCATCCCGTCGTTTCATGTTTAACAATATTGATGATTGTTTAAGGTTGTAGGTGGGCCATAACGTTCTGCTGATTTTGCATTTCGTCTGGCCCCTCCATCTACACTCCGCCATTCGGAGGTATTTTAGGGAGATTGTACTCTTGACTGCACCTAATGGTGTGAATACCGGTTCTGCAAGAGCGTTATTCATGGCAGATCCCCCTCTTGCCAGTTCATCTGCTTTTTCGTTACCTTCAATATTCCGATGTCCTGGGACCCAGATTAAGGTAACATTATGTTTTTCCCTCAAGGTGGAAAGGCTATTCCTACTTTGTTCCACCACCATTGAGGTTGTAGTCGCTGAATCCAGTGCCTGGATTGCAGCTTGGCTATCCGAGAGAATAGCAAACCTGTTTTTGAATAACTTTTTTCCTAAATAAATAAAAAAAAATTTAAGTGATGGAAATCTTTATTTTGACCTTCACGTGCTCTAGTTCACAAGTGTCAGAGATATAATAATTTACCTATGACGTATTTTCGTCAGGGCCATTAGTTTTGCACCACCTTGCGACTTCAAGCTAAATTCTTCCATCATATTAGCAATTTTTTTTTCAAAATCACCCATTTACAGCCAAAACAAAAAAAGCAGCGCCCCTACCATGCAATTTCTATGTAAAATCAGTCGATGAGTTCGCAAATCCCTATAATTTATTTTTGCTGTATGGTTTTCGCCAAATAATGGTTTTGATTTAAAGAAAAAAGGTAAAATTTCTATACTAGCTGAATCCGTTCGCCGACCAAACCAAGTAATATACAAAATTAGCGAAAGCCTGAGCAGCTACTGTGGCTCACAGTTCATTTTCTGTGATCCATCATTCCAAAGGAAATGATATTACATTGCTTTCCAAAAAACGCAAATGCAAATTCTGAGTTTGAATAAATTTAAACTAACTTTAATTTAAAAATAATATTTACAGCAAAAAAATACTGCGTTAGCCGATCTCAAAGCTTATTTCATGTGTTTAAGTAAACTTAAAAATGTATACAAATTTTATGGTGATTTTTTGGTAAAATATTTTGTTTGAAAATTGGCTTTTGCCGAGACTGCATAGAGCCTACAAGTCGTATATTAGAGTGCTTATAAGTCTTGTCAATTGCTTGTTATGTTTTCATATATTTCGCTGAAGAGCATTTCATACATTCTCAATTACAACGTCATTAACTATAACTCTTATGATAGGGTGATTAATTTTACGCAATTGTGTACATATGCTTGCGACACCTAAACAGCCGTTCAATCCGGAGCGAGTTGCGCCAAAATCTTCCAAAAATCAAAGTCGTATTGGCATTTTCATTTCAAAATCGCCCTTTTGCAGCCAAATCAAAAAATCAATGACATTGAGATCGGTAGTTTCCCTCATAAATATGTTATTTGTAAATTTTATTTACAACTAATTTTTGATAATTTAATAACAAAAGAATCTAATTAATGGAAATGAAATTCGTTGTTGCTTATTTTTATACTAAAATTTTACTTTTTCAAGATAGCCCCAAAACTGCTTTGCTTTTTTGAAAAATTTCGAAAGTTTTCGATTTGTATTGTAAGAGAAATAAAGGAAAACGATTTTTTAATAAACAATGCCATATTATTATGCGTTTTTAAACCTCCCATATCTAAACAAAATTTAAGTAAAAGTGAGAAAAAACCTCGAATAAATATAAAAGCTGTTCGCATGAGAATAGAAATACTCATTTATGCATTGATCAAGCTAAGGAACGAATAAATAAAATTGAAGTTTGCACTTAACAAACTGAAAATCGAGCTGAGTTGGGCTTCTGGTCACATCCAACCGAGCTTGACCGTACCTAAGTAAAGTTTAACAAGTTATCAACACCGATTTCATGTTTGTAGTATCATTTGTTGGTTTTCTTAGAGGAAAATTGCTTAGGAAAATAAATTTGTTTACAAAACTATTAGTAATAATTTCACAATATTTTTTTTGAAGACTGCAAGAATGCAACAAAATGTTCATTTTCGAACTTACCGACTGATTTTACATAGAAATTGTATGGTGTTGGTCTTGGATAAAATAAATCATTCAATATTTGTGGACTAGTGTAATCAAAGAGAAGTGCACTAAGAAATTTCTCCAGTTTAACAAGGAATATTATCTGGCCGGAATCTCACACTAGCTTCAATGCTCATGGCAATTTGAATAAAAGCACGGGCCATGTAGATCCACAACAACCATTTTCTTCTGATTTCACTCCGTATTGCATCGTTTCATATTGTGATGAAATTCAACGTTAATCGCTATGTGCACTTTTTCGGGTACGAATTTAAAAACTTGCGAGAATTGAAAAACCTAGCTGTAAGTGCGAGGAAATTACTTTGGTGGAAAAGCAATAAGTGTAGTAGAGTAAGTAAATATTGTAAAATTTGTAAATAATAGACCTTTCTATTTGATCACAATAGTATAAAAAAGCAGGTCGATTGTGAAATTACCAAACACGTCAGTCAGCCTTTCGAAGCCTGTCTGCCTTACTCGAAGCAATGTATCAGCTGCTACTTACAATAGCAGATTTATAATAGCAAAATTTTGCTGGCAAAGCAACTCAGATAATTTTTTGGAGACAAACTCGGTCAAACTCGCCACAAACACTTCATTGGCGGCATACAATTCGAAAGCACTTCATTTTTAACTTAAAAATTTAAAACGCTACTACTACAACCCAGTGAAGAAAGAATTGCTCTTTAATTTATTTTCAAGCATTTTGGGTGAATAACGCAAATATTTATGACTTTTCACACATTTAAGCAGCCTCATTGATTTCACACTCGTAGAAAATTCACACATACACATATACATATTTATTTACCAACGATATATGTGCATAAGTACACACACATACATACTCAAAAATCATAACAAGCTCAATTTTAATTAACACACACAAACACAATGCACCCTACCGATGCTTATTTACCGAGTGGTCATAAGTTTATATGTAGCCCATGGCGTATACGTAACATTTGTGGGCAATTAGTTTCAATTATGTGGGTCGTACAAACTCAACTATGTGACTCAACTTTTGCATTGTATTTAAATATTTACTAAACCAACAACAGCTACAGTGTCTATGGGCACTTACACGCACATATGTAGATACATACATACATACATACGGGTACAATCGTTTTCAAGCAAAACCCATTGCAAAACAAATATTAATGTTAGGATTTCAAATAATTTAACTGTTTATGTACGAGTAAATGGCGTATCAAATAAATAGTATAATTTAAAACGTAGTACATGTGTGTGTACATATAATGTATGTTTATAGATATATAATTATTTATTACCATAGAATTGTTTTTGTATGTGCGTGTATGTAATAAATTAAATAGCTGCAGTCTTACATTTGTATATATTTGTAAGCAACTAATTAAATTTAGGTCACAATAATGAGATTGACGTTAATGCGCTGAATTAATTACGCTCGTTCGTGATTAGTTTAGGAGCGAAGAGCGAGAAGTTCTTGGAAAGAAGAGCGCTGAGGAAAATATAAAAAAAAATAATTTTTTGCTGTCAATTTGAAATTTAATAAATCATAAAGAGTAAGAATTAATAATTAAAATTTATAAATAAAGCTTAAAATGCGTTTACATTTATTTTTCAGTTATTTTTTTAATTTAGGATCAAACTACTTACAACTAAAGCGACTTTCCAGCGGCTCATTGGAATTTCGCTTTGGAAAAATTTTAATAAAAATACTTTATGCACAGCTTGATTCCAGCGAAACGGTTGGAAAAACTTAGCTTTACCGGAATCACTCCAATTGCATAACATTTTTTTATAAATTTTTTTTTGTATTACACTTTTTCACATAAAATAATAAGCTCAAGTTAAGCAATTCTTGTAAGTACATACTTCTAACTGTGAAGATAATAAGTATTATAATAAAATAGCAACTTTTAAAGCACTTCAAAGGAGTGTACTACATAAATAAATTTATAATTCTAGCAAATAAGAAACAAAAAAGGGGAGAAAAGATGCCCTTATTTACTTTTGTGCTATCACAGTAACTGTAAGACACAACACTGATAGCCAATGTATATAAGGAAAGTAAACCAACACACAAAAAAAATGATGGCAACACACACACACACATACATAAGCGTTAGTAGGTAAATACACAAATGCAGAAACTAAGCAGACGGCAGTGCGTAGCAAATTTCAAACACACACTGACACGGCTAAAATTGTTACATATAAGCACAGTTAAAATGCCTAAATTTAAGTGCGGTTAAGTAAGTAAATATCTCAGAGTGCAAACAAGTGTAACTTCTTACAAATGAAACTGTTAAAATTTGCGAGTATATAAACCACATGTCCAAAACAGCCTGCCACACGCACATGTTGGTTCTTTCGACGACGCGCAGTATGTGTACGGACGTATGTGCCTCTCGTTCTTTGAGAGTTACAAAGTGCAGCAGTGCGTGTGCGTGTGTGTTGGCACTGTTGTTGGCATTGTTGCTTAGCAACTCTGAGCGTGTAAAGTCTAATAAATTTATGTTAAGACAACGTCACAGCAGGAAAAGCGCTTAGTGTAGCATATCTGCAGGCGCTCGCTGCGAATGGCAACTCAACTAAAACACTGACACACAGTGAAACATAATCAGCGCGCTACATGTATACATAGCACAGCATATACATTTGTGTAAATTCAATCAAGTGGCTTCATCACACACACACACTTACACTCTTTCACAGACTCACTCAATTCAAGCCTATCGTTGCCATATGCCCGCATATATGCAAGTACTTATTTTCATTTACATTGGCACACTTCAAGATATGTTGCACTATGCGTCTTAATTTTCCTGCTGTTGTTTCAAATGCGATAATTAGTCAATGATATATGTACAGCTACCTTATAAATGTGTATAAAATCATGTAAATGCATACATAATTATACACACACATATATATATAAGCCCTTTAACAATACAACTACTCGTAGTTGCATACCTAACTTCCCTTTTTGAGTTTAACTTTAACTTCAAGCTTTTACTGTAGTTAGCCCTTAAGCAGTTAAGTGTCTAAGCATAAATGCCCTTATAAACTTAACAAACATCTTCATAATAAAAATAATATGTATGTATTTATGTAAAAATAACTTATGATTGCACTACTACTTAAGTGCAAATGAAGTGAAATGTGAATTCACAAGAAATAAAAACATACACTGTAATTTAATAGACTCACTAACTAACTGAGTTACTGAAAAATACTCTCTCCAGTGCAAATAAACTGAATTTATATTTGTAAGCATTTGTGTTTCATTTTGGTGGATTTGAAGAGGTTTGCAATGTGTACATTCGGAATAGTTGTCGTTGGGGATAACAGCAGAATTTTGTAATACGTAAGTTGGCAGAAAAGTAACAGTAGAGATAAACTGACTCTTTGTTTTCTTTTGGCTTGTCAGCAACAACGATTATATTAAAATAATTATAATAAAGAATTTACAGCAATAACTCTGTGATCGTCTATCGGAAAAATATGTATACAATAAATTGAGATATTTCATATACATAATACATAGAAAATTTTGTTTTTATCTTAAATAGTACTCGATTTCAATTAAACTTTCTTACATCAAAGCCTCAGTGATATGGCAAACAAACAGTCCCATCCAAGTGCACCAATTACATTTAAGGTATTAATAATATCTTCATGACTTAAATAAAGCTTTCTCAAGTTGCAAATTCTTCTTTATTTGCAAATTCTTAATACAGAACGTAAGCGATCACAGTAATAAATTGTTCATTAATTTTAATACAAATGTGATACATAATTCCAAGGCATTCCATTCCTTCCAATTCGTCGTTTGTCTTCAATTTTACCTTGCACAATCAGTTGCAACAATTCATATCTAAGACCACGCATAACAGCTCTCTATCCTTTCTAAGTTTCGTTAAGACTTCTTTGTTACTCACTTTGTCTGTCCACGATATTTTCATCATCCGCCGATAGCACCACTCATCTCAAACGCCTCTATTTTATTCATAACCTTTAGTGTCCATGCCTTCACACCGTACAACAAAACAGACCAAACGTAACATTTAAGGTACCTAAGACGTAATTTCATGTTCAAGCTTTTATTGGAAAGAACTTTCCTGTAATTGAAGAGCTTTCTTCCCTCGCTGCTTTAATCCGACAGCAAATTTCTCTGTCATTTGTCCATGTTTCGCTAAGCCAACATCCTAAGTACTTAAATCGGGATACTCTTTGAATCGGATTTTTATATATAAATGTTTGAATTGGTGATTTGTTGAGTTTTTTGAAACAAGCATGAATTTGGTTTTTAGGTGTTTATACTTAGGCCGTATTGCAGACTTTTTCCGCTGACTTCTTTAAGGAGATATTGCACGTCATGTCACCCAATATTGTGGTATCATCCTATTATTCCAAAGTTGCCTGATGCCAAAGCTTCTTCAAATATAAATTCCGAGTATAAATTGAAGAGCATTGGTGATAAAACGCATCCTTAGCGAACTCATCTTTTGATTGAAGCATCACTCATCACATCATTTTGTAGTCTCACGCTTGCAGTTTGGCCCCAACGCAAGTTGGAAATGCACCTTATTTCTTTTTCATTAATGTTCATTTGCCTTAAAATGTACAATAGTTTTGTATGCAGTACCTTATCAAAAGTCCTTTTATAGTCAATGAAGCATATAAAAATATCTTTTTTGGCGTCTTTGCAGTTTTGTACTAGACTGTACTAAAGTTTTCTAATTCGCTCATATTACAAATTCTATGTACAGTTTAAATTTCTGTGTCCCCCAAGAAGTATAAGGTCACACCTGGCCTTCAAAATCCACATTATTTTATAATTATCGATATTATCTTTTAAATAACTTTTACCGATACTGTCAGCTAATTCTTTATACATATATTCGTAAACCTCTGAGACTTCTTTCCGATAATGTCTCTTTATTTTTCTTATCCAAATTTTGTTAAGGTAAATCAACTTTTTCAACTTTGCTCTGTTTTGAATTTCAAAGCTTGACTCAATAATTTCAGATTTCTCCCTAAACTTTTCATCTGCTTTTGACCTAAAGATGTTGCTTTCTATCATAACTTTCAATTTTTCTTAGCAATCTTGTAGCGTCATAATCAAATAATGTTTCAAAAATTTATCTAAGGAGTAGTTGTTATGTGTATAAATGACAATTCGGGGCGTCCTCTTTAAAAACTAGAACTAAATTTTGTCACCTTCTCCAAACATCTCACCTCTAGGGACAGTTAGAAAAGTCCTCCAAGTTGCATTTATAGCATTTTTCCTGTTCTCAACATGATTTTTAAAACTAAGCTTTGGTGTAATTTTTACACCAAAGTTATTGCTAATTGCTGCTCGCTAAATATCCATTTTTCGCTTTCTGCCAACCTACCACATTGTCGAAAAACCATTATTGCTGACTTAGCAAGAATAACTTGCATATTCCAGGCATTCAAATAAACTTCTACAATATCAAATAACAAAACTATATCACCCACATACAAAAGCAATAGCACATTGCTCTCCTGAATATAAATTCCTCCTCCTAAGATTTCATAAACTTCCTTCCATAGACCTGCAGGAAAGATACATTGTATGTATACACAGATGGCTCAAAGCTCGAGGGCGCGACAGTCGACAATCTCCAAGGTAGCCATTAAATGCCGCAAATCTCTTAACGAGATGGCTGAGTTCTTTGACCTAATGATAACATGGGTTCTTAACCATTGTAACATTGAGGGGAACTGCAGATCCGATGAACTAGCGAAAATCGGCCCCAAATTGACTGATGGGTATATAGACAATGATATAGGTATATATCATATATCTACTAAATGCACGGAGCTTCTACTATGAAGAGATAAGCAAAGTCTTAACACACTGATTTCAGTTGTAACGGGGCACTGCCCAATCGTGAGCAAACGCATGACTTCTGCAGAAGTTGTCTAGACGTGGAATGGTAAGAGACGCTCCCGCCCCTTCTGTGTCACTGTCCTGCTCTATCCAGACGTACCCTCGCCATTTTGGGTAGGCAATACTTTAATGAATTGAAAGATCTCAGCTCTGTCGGAATTAAGGATCTTACACAATTTTTGAAAAGTACACACTGGTTGAGAGATAAGGACAAGTTCCATATGCGGCATTACATTGAGCCATGGGCCTGAGTGTGTCACACACTGGACAACCACTTCAACCTATTCTAACCTAACCTAAGATATCACCGAAGCAAAGGTGATAATAAACATACTTGCTTAAGTTCAATTAAATCTACTAATTCATTTGATATTGGATCACAAGTCCATATAACTGGATTTGTACGGTTATATATATTTTCAATGAAATGGTTGAAATACTTAGATTATGTAACTTGTAGATCATGAGGTTTCGAGGCACTGAGACTCGCTTGTAGGATTTACACCGGATATCTTCCTTGACAATTCGACAGAAAATATCCTCAGAAACATTAAGCTTCTTTGCAAGGCCTTCATTGATTTTAAAAGATCCTCGTCAATGATCGCTTGTACCGTGGAATAAATTTTGCAGATCGGGCAGTATCAGAACGTTCAGCCTGTTTTTTGCATTTTGCAATAGATTCTGCATCATCGCCTGATGCTCCCAATACAGGGCAAGCCTTATAAATGATCGAACGGGTGCACGTAAGAAATTTAGAGTTTTCTAAATCGTTGTGATTTGCATATAATCGACAAAAACTGCATGTCTCTTCATTTCTTGAGTTAAGTTGAAGACCTCCATATCTTATGTGAAAAATACCAAAAAGAAAAAAATGCGTACTGTAATCAGGGTGCATATTAAACACTTTGCCGGGTGTTTTATCAAACTCTTTCTTTTATTTTTGTGTGCGGATTGATGTTTTTTATGCCGCCTCCGAATGGCAGATGGCTCTTTTGTGCGGAGTTTTTCATGGCAGAAAGTTTGCCATTGTCTGTCGAGGGGTGACCGCGATGAGAAAAAACTTTTTCTATCATTTTAGTGCTTCTTTCCTTTGTTACCAGCAGCAGATAATTACCTCATCGGCTACTTTCAGTTCTGAAGCATTTATATGCATTCGCGTGATGTGGCATATCCAGCAGAGTCGTTATATATTTCTTTAACGTTCCATATTCACAACACTGAAAAGTTCTTGTAGTTTACCATTTCATCGTCTGAATTTTCACTGTCTAGCCATTGCTTGGGCATGAAGGTTCATCAATCTTCTTCAGAATCCATCCCCTGTACACCACAAGCGATCTCTCATCGGATACTGTCATCATCCAATAGTTTGCGTCAAGGCAGCCGAGACTTTTGTTTTTTGTTTTATTATTCCTTGAAAATATATACTTTTAGATGGCTTTTTTAAGAAGAACTGCCATAATAATAAACATCTCTCTGCACATATTATAGCTCCTAGTCGAGCATAGGCAGGAACTACAAGCAACAAAAAAAAAATTTAAGTATCAATTATATGTGGTTGCTATTAGTCGTGAGATAACTTTACTCCTCAATTGTCAACTTAGTAGTCCCAAACAACGATGAAAGATTACAAGGTTTAACCATCCGAAGTCAAATCCAAGAATAACCTCGGATGCCACGTCATCGAGGGCTCAGCATCAGATTTCTGTGCCCTCATTTTACACGTCTTTATACCCCCATCCAATTAGTCGTTGATCAGACGGCCACGAAGTAGCTTAAGGAGTGGCTGCACAATCTAAGTTTTCCCCATTTGAAAAAGCCCCTGTTACGTCAGCAAATCCGCTGATTCCTTTAAAATCACTGAGAGCCGGCTAAAGGTCTGATGCTCGCTACTCCTTTTGAATTGTTTTCACCATGGCCCTAAAGAATCCAGAATATTATCAAAGGTCTAACTACCTCTATTTCTCTATTCTATCCTATATTTTCCCTCTGTGGCTTCTCTCCTTTCCTCCTTGACTATCTACGCTTTCACTTTCCAGAGCTTTAAATACAATGGGTCTGAGTTTTTGAGTAATTACCAAATCCCTCGTTTCTTTATTGGCATATGTCAACAGCAGTACTTTATATAAAAAATAGTACCTCAGCGATTGAATACTTCAGCTCGCAACCTTGTTATGCTTTAGCCTTCCCTTTGCTATTCGTATTGAGTCATCGACGAACAACGGAACAGCACCTAACGATTGAGGAATCGGCATTTGTATATTCTTTGTTATTTCCACTGATATCCCCATTCAGCAAATTGGAGAAGTTGTTCTTGACATCAGCTAACAAGCTTGTCCTTGGATATCGATCCGATTTGGTAACCTTCTTTAAGCTGCCACAATTTCTGTCAGAAAGTCGGCTAGCAGCTTAAGCGGCACGCATTCACTTAGATTGGACCCTCTGTGCTTCCTTCGAACAATGCAACTCTCTTCTTTTCTCATCAACTAGTAGTTTTTGTACAAAGCTCGCATTGTAACCAGTCGTAGTATAAACATTCCGCAGCTTCTTTTTTTTCTGTGCCATCGCATTAACCCGAATTCTATTCGTTCCCTGATTGCGGTACGCAAAAATAAAGAAGAGTGACTCCAAAACTCGATCGCGTCAGTTCGCTGTACAATGCTTTCTTAGTTAAGGTTACCAGAAGTTGATCCATAGTGACACCAAGTGTTCATACGCAGAGTTAAAGAACTTTACATATTTTCTATAATACACAGTTTGAATAATTTAAATAGGCTGCTAATTTTTTGATCTGCCACACTTTCCAATGTTCAAAATGATGCAGAGCCGAAGCAGTTTATTCGTATTGTGCTAAGTGAAGGGCAGTGGCAGGGTAGATGTTCCAGAGTTCCTCTGGCGTGGACTTCGCTACATATTGCGCAAACAGTCCGGAATAATTTTTAAGCTTCTGCTTTTTTTCTTGCTGCATAGATCTGAGCTCCAGTAGTCCGGTAATTTGTATGACTGTTCATAGCCTAATCCCCTCTTCCATTTTGGAACCGTCTGTTTTCCCCTCCACCAGTCGTCTTTTTCTAATACTACCTTTGGTTCCCTGTTGAAATTGCTTTCTTCAATGCCTTAAGAAATTATAATAATTTCCACTGCCTTAAAAATGTCTTAAGAAATCATAACAATATCCAATATCAGCAATGTAAATTATTAGAATATCTAAGTATTTTGCTCTATTTTTAGGCAAATTTTCCAGTCCATTAACTTAGTCTCGCTTGAGCGCAGCGTTTTATATGCTTTCGGTTACTTCGTCAAGAGCACCTCCGATACTAGGTTTAGTTTCTCCCAAAGTCTGCTAATAAATTAGTACAGAAGTTGCCACATTTTGGAGTGTAATAAATCACATCATCTTCCTATACATTTTTCATGACCTGATCGATCCTGTTTAAGCAATATGGAGGTGTTTTAAGTATCGTCCCGTTTAGCTTCGTCTTCGATTGCTTTAACTTAGATTCATAGTCACCGCCACTATCGGCCGCCGTAGCCGAATGGCTGGGTGCGTGACTAGCATTCGGTAGTTCCCGGATTTGAAACTTCGGGCGTTGAAACACTAAATGATAGATACGTGTATTTTTTCTAATAGCAAGTTTTTCTAACCTCGCCTATCCTCAACCCCCACAAATATGAGGAGGTGCTAGGCCAAATATGAAACCAAAAGGGTAAGTGCCAGTTATATACATATATGTACATATATTATATATATGAACACAAGCCAGGTCAGTAAAAGCCATTATCCACACTTTCATTATTTGTTAGATTTCCCATTAGAATTACCAAGCTCAGATATCCTGAAAATAATCTTAAAATAATAACAAACCGAACAAAAACGCAGCATATATATCACCTTTTCCAGCCTCGTTGCCGTTCCTGCTAGGCATTGGCCTACTAGCACCAACACCAATAATTATGCCATTACAAATATGTATGCACAACTATCCAACAATCAGAGTTGTTTGCTAATGTTCACAAAAAATTATATCATTGACCTTTAAGGGCCATTAATTAATTATTTATTTGCAGGTGTATGAGCAAAGCAAATGGCCATTCTAATCAAAGAAAATCCAATGCAGTCATAAAAGCAAGTCAATAATTACCAATACACAGCTATAATTAACTTTCCCCCACTCCTAAAGCACAGAATTTGATAACCTTCATGCACGAGTAAAACGTTAAAGCCAAACTACAGATACTTGCACCGGAAAACAGCAATCACATTAATTGATATATTCGCTCAAAACGCCTATCAAACACGTGTAAGTGAAAATATAAAACAACAAATCAATATTAACAGGGAAAGATTGCAAGAGGCTTACAACCAACGCGTTATAAAACAAATCGTGATAGATGATTGGACTTCTAGGAAATTGCGAGGCAGTGACCGAGTAACAGTGGCCATTAAAAAAATGTAGCGTAACAAAATAAAGCAGGAGTATTGACACAGGCAAACAAACGTAAAAATGAACACCAATCAAGTAAAATGAGGATGAGTAAATTTATCAGCTAATAAAGCAAGCGTATCGAGTAGTCATTGAATGTCAATAAAAGCGCCTACCTTCAAATTTATCCTATGTTAATTTGAGAAAAAAACGTAATTCAATGAGTTACGAGTTTCTCCAAGATAAAATGTTTACCTAGAGCTCGTCTTAAGTGGTTGGCTTATTAGCGTGGGCTAAGCACTTGAAATGGCCGCAGCGAAAATAATCTAGGGCTAAAAAATCGCACAATCTTCGTCTGCTTCTTCTTAATTATATGAGAGTCGTTTGGGAAGTCCATGCAAAACAGAAAATACTAAAATTGTTTAATGTTAACTTTTGTTTTTTTTTTTGTATTTTTCTAGGCTTATACATACACTTCGTTTAACTCTATTCTAGTTTGTTGACTCCTTTCGAATAATAGGATTTGTCCAAGTATGAAAAGTAGGGATTCGATTTTGCTGTCACCTTCTCGTTCGGATAAAATCCTTTCCCCGCCAGCCATTTCTTCATATTGGAAAACAAATAGCAGTCCGAGGGAGCCAAGTCTGGAGAATAGGCAAGATTTGAAACGGGGTGAAAACCTATTTTCATTAATCTTGCCACGACAACTGAGGCGTGATGGGAAAAGAAAATCACACGACTTCTCGATTCAAATGAATGCCAAAAAGAAATAAATAGACAGATCTAGCTGAAACTTGGTGTGTGTTCTTCCAAGAGAGATGCTACTAACTAAACATAACCTCAATACGCGCCTGTGTGCCATCCCTCTAACTTTGCCTGGACTTTTCAAACGACCCTACTGGTATTAAATCCTCTTATTTGAAAATTTTGTTGAAAAATGTAATATAATTTTATTTAAAAAATTTCCAACACTCATTCCAGCATTTGGTAGGGCATCCGGGTGGTCTCATAATAGTCGGTTTCCCCATCATTATAGATTTAGTTCATCTATTGCCAGGTAGCACGTGGTTTTTTTTTCCTTCTTCGTATCGGCTCGGGGTTACCACAGCATAACATAGGTGAGTACTGATCGAACGCATGTTTTATAAATTTGGACTTTACCTTTCAAGCTTAGATGCCTATTTTGGTTTGTCATATCGCGTAGGCATCCAGAGATGCATGCTTCTTTACACGTATGATTATTTACTTCGGCTGTTAACTCTTTCGATGATGTTATTATCGTAACCAAGTTTCGACATGCTCGATACTCTTCCCATAAACTGCTAGCTTACGCATGAGCAGCTATTCTGATATTGTCATGTACTTCATCTTTGCTACCGATGTGTGCATATTAAATGCAGATGCAGATTTCTCGAAGGTATACAACATCCGGGGAAGGTCGTCTTGGTGGTTCGGCATTATAACAGTGACATCGGCGTAGCAGACGATCTTGATTTAATTTCCCAGCAAACATCTTCCTGCTCATGAAGGTATTATCTGCACAGCAGATATTGTCTTGTCCACAATCAGATTGAAAAGTAAAGACCTATAGATGTCACCTTGTCCTATCCCTGTTGGCACCGATATTGGGAAAGATATTTCAAAATAGACTTCGCGCAAGTGGTTTTTTTCGGGTTGATATTTCAGCCCCAGTCGTCAAACCTATTTGCTTTTGACGCCATCTTGTTGAACATCCAGCTTAGTTATATCAATATTGTTGGGCTCGGGTCAAAGAAAATCGGTTAACATAGCTCTGTATGGAGGACCATTGACAATAACGAGGTTTCTTTCTTCATCTCGAAAGAACTGATCCGATTCGATGATGCCGCCATAATAGACAAAGCACAATCTTTCTGGTTGTACTGATGCTTTGTCGAACATTTGGCTGCGGCAATTTTGATCATTGACAAAGCCGCTGAGCCAAAAATGAAACTCCCGCAATATTTCGATCACCAAAGTGAGCTGACGTCATTATCTATGGTAGCCCGACTTCAAACTTGCAGCATCGTTTGAGTAGACATTGCTAGACTTTCTCGATACTGGCTTCTACGTTGGGTATATTTTCGCTAACTGGTTGCTGGCGTAAGTCCAAAAGTGTATGTCTATTCAACCCCAAACTTTTCCATGGTGCGACGAATAGCCTAAAAACTGAAGCCTTGATAATAACTGATCCCGCCACGAAATTCATGCCGCGTATTTACACCCGAGATGAGAGTTCAATAATATCTTCGACTAATTTCTACACGTTTGTCAAGCGTGAAATCATGCATGATGAAGTGCAAACCCCACTGAATATATTAGTAAGCGGATCTCATTGGCGACATTGAAGTTGCTGAAACTTAGCCATTGGAAACCAAACTATTTCGTCCAAGTGGGCCCTACTCTCTGGGCAACCATTATAACCTAACCTAACCTAGCCATTGGAAAAACTTTCATTGCCATCGTTTCACCCGTTACTATCACAGAATAGAATATTTAAGGTGGTTTGCATTTCGATATTTTCAAATAGGAAAATTCTTGTTTTTGTACTTCCAAAATCCTCGGAGGATATTAAAGCGAAGCATAAAAAAAGGAGGAGGCTCTTCTCAGCGATGGAAGAATTCGGTATTCCCGATAAGTTTATACGTTTAACACGCTCAAGGTCAGAACAATCCGTCGCGAGAGTTCGCCACCCCTGAACAGACTTCGGCAAGGGGATGAGCTGTCATATCTCCTCTTGAATATTGCACTTGAAAAGGTTGACAAGGACCCTGTCGAAAATACAAAGGGAACTACAGGGAGGGCCATATAGCGTTTGCTTTTTGAACCACCTATGTTTTTGAGAATGGTAACACAAATGACATGTCAAATTTGATTATTATTTACTTAAAGGCTTGACATTTACGAAATGGGACGCTATACGCTTAAACAAAATTGGGAAATATTGAAAACCTATTTCCAAAGTGGTGAGTCTTCTTCTTCTTTTCTGATTTTCACATCGGTGGCTAAGTCAATAAGCAAAATTGTCGGATTTGGGGCTCAGAAAATCCACACGTTACTGTAGAGAAGCAAATGCATCCACAACGAGTCACTGCTTGGTGCGGGCCATTTTTTTTCGAAAATGAGCGAGGAGCCGCGGTTACAGTAAATGGCGAGCGTTACCGTGACATGCTCAACGAGTTGTTTCCAAAAATTGAAGAGGATGACATGGACGACATTTGGTTTGAACAGGTCGGTGCAACTTGTCACACTGTCAAAGTTACACTCGAACTTTTGGCTACCGTTTTTGAAAACCGAATAATCAGCCGAAATTCCGATATCAAGTGGCTGCCTCGGAGTTGTGATTTAAGCCCGTTGGACTACTTTTTGTGGGAAGCCGTTAAGGACAAATGCTATGCGAACCATCCAGAGACGATTGATACTTTAAAACACGAAATCGAAGTTGCCATTCATGAAATTGGAGCCCAAACAATCAAAATGTGCTTAAAAATTGGGTTGATCGAATGGCCTACTGTAAAGCCAGTCGTGGCAGTCATTTGAACGATATTATTTTTCATTCATAAATGACAATGTTCAATCTTCAAAATAAAAAAAAGAGTTTGAAAAAATATTGATTCGTTTTTTTTTTATAGCCTTCTCCCTGCATCCCATCGGTCTTTCCCTTTCACCTCACCTCCTTCATAATGGTATCACAAAGGACGAATCTTTCTTCGTCCAAGTGTGCTCACTCCCTGGGCAACGATACCAACCTAACCTAACCTAACCTAGACAACCTGCTCTGATTTTAGCTAAGGGTGGACAATTGCAAAGGAAGTGCTCCACTGTTTCTTCCTCCACCTCATCTCTACAGCTTATACAATATTGATGAGAGAATAAACCTAGTCTCAAGGAATGCCTTCCAAATAGCCGACGACCGCTGACACAAGCCACGACCTTCGAGATATCATCTCTTGAGAGGCTAAGAAATTCCTTTGTCCTTTTCGTGTTTATATGCGAACATAGTAGCCTGGCTGTTACACATATATCTTCTTCTTCCCATGACCTATTGGCCTCTTGGGTAATGGTGTTTTTTATTATTAATTTACTCGTGGCCATAGGTATTCCAATGGTGCTTTTATCACGGAACAGTTGAAGAGCAGTACCTTTTCTGGCTAGCTCATCAGCTCTACAGTTTCCCTCAATATCTCTGTGTCCCGGAACCCAAATAAGGCTGAACTGGAATACGACGCTAATATCATTTAGGGCTGCCCGGCACTCCTGTGCAACCTTTGATCTTAATAAAGCCGCATTCACTGATTTAATGGCCGCTTGGCTATCTTTTATGGCCATAAACTCTGCCTGATAGACGCTGCAGTAGTCTGGTAGTCGAAGGGATAGTTCCAGTCTTAATTCTTTCGAAAATACTCCATAGCCAACTTTATCGCCTATTTTCTTTAAATCAGTACAATTGCTGGCTTACGGGGACGACATAGACATAATCACATCCTTGCTGCCAAGTTTGAAAGAAGCCTTCGTAGGTATTGAAAGGGCAGCAAAATGTATGGGTTTAGAAACTAAAGCACTAGTTTCAACTACATCGGACTCTGTCAGACACAATGTGGGTCAAGTACTAAAAATCGGGGCCTATGGTATCGTCAATAATTTATTGAGAGAGGATAAAATTGATAGAACCGGTCATTTTGACAGGCCGTTAGTTCTAGTGTAAATATTAAAAACTGCAGGTGCGACTAGTCCAGCAGCGCCCTTCGAAAAGTAAAATATATGCAGAGGTCATTTTTTTTTACTATACTCTGAAAAAAAAAAAAATTATATAGTTTATGAAATTTGCCATTAAATACCTTTACAGAATTTTTATTTATTTCACAGTACTGCTGAAAGAAATTCCCAAAATAAGCATATGACTACTACGCTACAATGACTTAACCACATAAATTACTAATTATCTTTGAAGACATGAATTAAGCAAATATATAAGTAAGTGTGTTGTAAATATTGCGTAAGTATGCATGTAATTCCCTCATGACCTTTTACACACACACCCCACCTTGACCGGGCACGTTTTGTGGATTCTTAAAATTTTAATGCAAGTAATCCGAGCTGACCTTAAGTGGAAATTATTTGAGGTTTGCAAGAAAAGTTGGCTGCCAACTATGAAAAGGATTGTGAAAATTATTTGCCTTTTTATGCAGCACTAACTTACCTTCAAATGGTAATTAGTGACTCTTAATTGCTTTTGCCTCAGCTGCTGGCACTTGGGGTTATTTGGGCTATGCCAAGAAAAGTAAAGCCAAGTTGTAAGTATGTAAATACTTATTTATATGTATAAAAGCTTGCGCGTTTAATGCGTGTATAGCCAAAGGTGAAATTCGTACTACTGCCACTTTTGCTGAAGAGAGGAAATTGGAAATTTAATTGCCCTGGAACGTGACAAAAAGTGTCATTTAAATGAACCCAAATTAATAAATTATGGTGAGCTAAGCGAAGTGCCAAAGTCACTAAATTACAAAACAAACAACTGTCACTTATCAACGATTTTGTATATTCTTTTTAATACAACTGCAAATTGCCTGAATTCTATTTAAAGACTATTTCCACAAAGCAAAGGCTGATGTACTCGTGCATTACAACACCAAATGCGGCAGTAATTTCTTGTTTTATTTGACAACGCATTTAAGGTAATTATATGGATAAAATCAAGCAGAGGAAAAGCAATTTGAGTTGAAAGGCGAAGCAATGCTTAATGCACTAATTCGGGCGGAACTGAATTTTATACACACCGCGCATGATTTAAGGGAAGCGTCATAGCAAAGGCCAAAGCCATCAGATATCATATCGGGCCTATATAATTTAATATATGCACTTCGAGGCAAGATTTGCTTAAGAAAGATTGTAGATTGTGGCACTAATGGCATAATTAGCTTCATTTCATTTATTTATTGTCGTAATATATATACATATATAATTGGCGCGAACACCCTTTTTGGGTGTTTGGCCGAGCTCCTCCTCTTATTTGTGGTGTGCGTCTTGATGTTGTTCCATAAATGTCGTAATATATTATCATAATTTAAAGAGAAGGGTACTAGCTTTAAAGGTACTCTGCTTTTTACTAGGTGAAATCAAGTATCTAATTTTAATTTCATTTTTTTTTAAGTCTTCTTTTTATTTATTTTCATGGTGAAAAAAGGTTTTCTGTACATTCCTGAGTGCAGTCTTTAAACAAAAGCTCAATAAGAGATGAGATATCGTTGAACTCATTAAGAGCTCAAGCAATTGGCGCGTTTCGGGCATAATTTATTTTATTATTATTGCCGTAAAAAGGGACAGAGCTTCAAAGCTCTCAACAAAATTTTATCCAACATTTATCATCGAGTCTTAAAGTATGATAAGTCGATGTATTTGTCGCGAGAAGACACTTCAGGTTTGTTCCAAAAGTTGTTGAACCCGAGTGCCCCGTTCTAGTAAAGGCTGATCAGTTTGGAGATACTCTTTCCAATAAGGTTTTTTTGACAGGCCACGCGTGACTACTGTCAAACTGAATACATCATTTTTTTAGTATTCACTAACATTTTATCATGGAAAGACTTCAACCTAGTTGCAGGTTTACAAATCGTACACTTGAATGAATTTGAATTTGAGAAGGTCGAGACAAGGAGCACCAGGAGATTTGGTGGCTCCTAAAACACTCAGGCTAAAGAGCCCATTGTATTTAAAGCTCTGGAAAGGGGGTAGATAGTCAAGGAGGGAGGGAGAAAAGTATCAGAGAAAGAGATAGAAAAGAATAGAGACAGAGATAGATATAGTTAGTCCTGTGAGAATTTTCCACATTCTTTGGCAAATCTGTAAATATCCTCAAGTTTTAGAGCACGAATATTACTCATTCTCACGACATCGGAACCCAAAACTCAAAAGCAGGACAGAGAAAGTGCTCAGTGCTATCCGCCTCCTCCAAGCACGACAGTCATATTGGGTACTCAATGATTCCAATGGTGGTCATGACGCCATGGCTTGTGTCCTGTAATAATACTGACTATCAACAGAACGTCTTTCCTTCCAAGTTTTAGTAGAAAGTTTGACAGTTTTCTGTTCGGACTTGTCATAAAACACTTTGCAGTTCTGCAGCTTTCTATACCGGACCATCGCTCTTTATGTAGATTGCACACATAATCGCTGATCCAATTCATGATTCCTGTGGAACTGATTCCGATTATTGGCTCTGGCCCTTGTGTGGGAACCGTTGATCCACGGTTGGCCAATTCGTCGGCAATTTCGTTTCCTTGAACACCGGAGGGTCCCGGATCCCATATAAGTACAAGCCTGTTTTGTCTTGCGACAGAATTAAGCTTCTTCTTACATTCTTGAACAATCTTTGAGGTTTGCTTCGCGTTCTCCAGGGCCTTCAATGCAGCCTGACTGTCACTGAAGACTCCAATCTGTTTCCCGCTCCATCTCCTCTCGATTATCCATTTGGCTACTTTTAGGATGGCAAAAACTTCTGTTTGGAAAACAGTTGCCATTCCCCCCATAGCATAGTTATACTTATTACATCGTACCGGATGGTACGGCTCCAGACCCTATTTCAGTCTTGGACCCATCGGTAAAGAAAATATCCGTCAAACCTCCCTGCATGCATTCTGGATTGCTCCATTGATCTGACATCAAATTTCCTTCCAAATGAAGCGGTGGGTATCAGGTCATCTTTAGGTGCCAAAAACAGTGGATACTGCTCCGACAGCAACTTAAAGATTTCTCTGTGTCCCGAAGTTCCATCTTCGTGCCAGAAACCATGTTTATGGAGTCTACACATTGCTTTTATTGCTTCCTGTTGTATCTTAAGATCCAGGGGAAGCAAATCAAGCATAGCATTTAGGGCATCACCAGAGGTTATACTCATGGCACCCGTGATGCATAAACATACACTTCTTTGCAGCCTGTATAGTTCCCGGATTGTGGACTTAACCATGCTCCGTCGCCACCAGACCACAGAAGCGTAAGTGATGATTGGTCTGATAAGTGCTGTGTATATCCATGGGACCACAGCAGGTTTCAGACCCCAAGTTTTGCCAAAGGCTCTACGGCATTGCTGAAAAATCTTCAATGCACGATTCACCTTCAGTGAAACGTGTGTCTCCCAAGTCAGCTTCTTATCCAAGATTACTCCTTGATATTTAACTTCGTTGGAAAGACCAAGTGTCACACCTTTCAGTGTTGGAAGACTGAGTCCATCCAATTTCCCTTTTTTTTTTGGTAAACAAGACTATGGTTGTTTTGTTCGGCTTAACAGAAAGACCTTTTCTCATGCACCAGTCATCGATTTTGTCAAGAATCCTCTGCACTTTCGTGCAAAGCCTCCTTAAGGATTTATCTGATGTTAGCGCACAGACGTCGTCCACATATGCTTGGACGTGAAAACCGAGTTCCTGCATCTCCACAAATAGAGAGTCTACGACGAAGCACCACAGCAGCGGAGAAAGAACACCCCCTAAGGGACATCCTTACTTGGCCCTGACGGTGACTGGCTCGTCGCTGCTCCCACCAGCGGTTAACAGCCTCTCAGAGAGCATTTTATAATGGCTTGATTAACTCCGTGTCGTTTGGCATTATCAAAAGCCCCCTCAATGTCCACGAACACGCCCATTGTGTATTCGTCAGCTTCCAGCCCGGCTTCAATCTTGCTAACAAGATCGTGTAAGGCTGATTCACATGATTTTCCACTCTGGTAAGCGTGTTGATTTCTACTAAGTGGACTTCTCGGCAATACCCCCACTCGAATATGGTTCTCCACCACTCGTTCCAGACTTTTCAACATGAACGATGTCAAACTGATTGGTCTAAAACTTTTTGCTAGGGAAGAGTCATCTTTTACTACTCTTACGCGTCGCCATTGGGATGGTATATAACCAAATGCAAGACAGGCTGTGAAGATCTTTTTCAGGGCTTCAATCAGCCTGTCTCCTCCTTTTTTAAGCATTGCTGGATATATTCCGTCAGGTCCAGGGGACTTCAAGTTCTCAAAGGAAGATAAGGAAAACCTTATCGATTCCCTTGTCACTATCCGACTAGCAATATACCAGAGTTCTACTACCAGGAAAATGGGTTTCGAGTAGAGCATTAAACGTTTCCGATTTGGAAATGGTGTTCGAACCATCAGGTTTTCGAATGGAATCCAGCCTTACTGAGCGGTCTAAATGAAGGACCTTACAAAGTCTCGCTGTTTCCCTCATTTCTTCGACGTTACTGCGGAAATTTCTATAGGATTCAAGTTTGGCTTGCCGTACTTTTTTCTTATATTCTCTCTGTGTAAGTCGATGATTAGCCCAGTCCTCTTCTGTTTTGGTCTTCAAGGCCTTATTAAGAAGTTTCCTGGACCGTACACGAAGCTTCGACAGTTCAGGGTTCCACCAAGGAACCACTTTCCCCTGCCTGCTTTGCCTGAGTGGACACAGTTCCTCAAAGCAATTGATTAAAGTACCTTCTAATTTCTTAGTCGCATCTTCAATCATTTCTGCTGATTTGAGTTTTCTCAGGTTTGGTAGTCGCTCTGTTACAAGCTCACCATACCTGTATCAGTCCACATTTCGAGGATTCCTACCGGAAGGTATTGATATTGTGTCAATCCCGGAATTCGATAAGGCGATGATCAGAAAGAGAGTCCTCTTCCAAAACTCGCCATCGGTTGATTTGATTTCCAACTGACCTATTGGTAAGAGTTAAATCAATCACCTCTTGTCTCCTTCTGGTCACAAAAGTTGGTTTGTAACCAGTGTTTTGAATGCCCAAATCGGATGACAGGATAAAATCCAGTAACTTGAGACCTCTGGGGTTGCATTTGCTGCTTCCCCACACAATATTCTGTGAATTTGCATCACAGCCCACTATTAGCCCCAGATTATTGGATTCTGCGTACTTGACCACTTCTCTTAGCTCCCTCCTCCCTTCTCCTATCTCCGGAGCATAGCTCTTTTAACATCGTGTGTTCGATCAACCTCGGCATGATAATACATACTCGCGGTCTCACATTCCCTTTACAATGAAGTAATCGTACCCTTTATAATACGTGCACTCAGGCCAACTTATGGTGTACATAACGGTTCAGCGAAGAGACCCATTCTTGGCTTAAGGTCTATGTCAATACACTAAAACATATTGGTGTAAATATAACGGGTCAGTTTAAGTAGGTTTCAATTCTGAACAACATAAGGCTACCGCTTTCTGAAACCAGCAGACCCACAATATGAACTAGATCCGCAAACATTATATCAAACTTTGATTTTCACTTTTTTATTTTCCTTCCCAATTGCTAGAAAAATCAATTTCAAATAATTTTATGTACCATTTTCTGTACATAGGCAAACATTTTCATTTCATGAATGTCCTGTCCAGCATCATAAAACACAATTTCAAGGTGCATTAAATGGACTAAGTTGTAAGCGCGAAATTAAAAAAACTTGCACTCCAAGAAATTAAGAAGAAATACAGGAAAACTGTTGTCAATATTGTAAAGACGTTCGCAAAGGTTGTATATGCCCTTATTTGATAACAAAGGCATTGAAATTTTCTTACAAGAAGCGGTAGCTACAAGAAGAAGGCTGAAATATGAATTATAAGTTCCAAGTCCGCTCCAATTTTTATACTTCTTGTGCGCAGTAACCGTTTAACTAATTTTTTGGGATTCCATAAAGCACCCTGCCATCCAAGCGGTTTTGGTCTTCCCAATGAACAGGAGATCTTCTTCTGGTTTTCCATTACGATCAATTACCGCATTAAATATCAGATCCGTCCATAAGTTAGTGCGTATTTTAAAGGTGGATTTAAAATTAATAAAAAAGATGTTTAAGATATTTATTAATCAATAATATATTTTCCTTCATTATTTACAATGTATTCCCATAGTTTAGGCAAATTTTTAATTCCCTGCGCAAAAAATTGTTTGTTCTTGGCGCCAAAATACGCTTCGATATCCCTTTTTATAGCTCCTTTTGAGGAGTAGTTCTTGTTACGCATATGGGATTGGAGTCCAAGGAAAAGGTGATAATCACAAGGTGCAATATCCGGAGAGTGTGGTGGATGCGATATTAGCTCCCATCCGAGCTCGTTCAGCTTGCCTAATGTTTGCCTTGCGGTATGAGGTCTTGCATTGTCGTGGTGAAACAAAACTTTGCGTCTATTCACTAAAGACGGTCGATTTTTGTTAAGTACCTCAATCGGGTTTGATAGCTGATGGGAATAATAACACTGTGGTACAAAAAAAAAAGTTGCAAAAAAACTTTGGATCGGACATGGTGAGGGTTGTAGCTTATGAAAAACTGAAAAGAATGGTATAGGAGAAATTTCCAATACACACGTCCTTATTCCCATTTAGCGTAAGCTATACCAACATTCCAAATTAGTAAAAAAAAAAAGAAAAAATCTTAAAACCCACACAACTCTATTAATTTTAATTCAATTACAGTCAAATATAGCTCATTCGACGCAAAATTAAATTTACTATAACAGTAGTGTACTAAAAAAAATCCTCAATATCGGATAATATCGTAAAAATTATGTCAAAGTCGAAAAAATAGAGAAAAAATAAAAAAATTCCAAATACTTCCGTCTACAGTCTCGTCAGTTGTCATTTCAGAAAAAATGTTAACACACTGTCAAAAAGGCTTGTTTTTGTTCTTTCGAACTAAAAAAGCAAATTGGAAATCGGATGGAAATTGGCGAAGTTAGGAGTTATTCTTCACATCAACCTACTGAAAAACGGTTTTATGGCCATAAAATGAGATTTTGGGGGTGTATTGGAAATTTCTCCTATACCATTCTTTTCAGTTTTTCATAAGCTACAACCCTCACCATGTCCGATCCAAAGTTTTTTTGCAACTTTTTTTTTTGTACCACAGTGTAATCAGCAGTTATCGTCTGGTTTGGTTCCAGAAGTTCAAAATAAACAATACCGGCCATATCCCACCAAATAGACAGGAGAATCTTCTTGGGGTGAAGGCCATCTCTAGAGGTCGGTTCTGGTGTTTCACCTTTATCTAACCAATGGCGTTTGCGAACAGGATTATTGTAAAGGACCCGTTTTTCATCACCAGTAACGATACGGTTCAAAAAACTTTCATTTTCAAGCCGTTGCAGCAGCTGAGAACACACATTCATTCTCTGCTGAAGGTTGGCGACGGAAAGTCTATGCGGAACCCATTTTCCCAGCTTTGAAACCTTTCCGAACTGAACCAGGTGCCTGTGAACTGTTCCATGCGATTAATTTAATCTCTGAGCTATCATATCGACTGTCAAATTTCGCTCAGCTTCCACGAGTTCGAGCAAGGCGTCGGAGTTAAAGACTTCAGGACGACCAGCGCGCGGGCATCCTCCACGTCGCAGTTACCACTTCGGACTTTTGAAAACCACTTTTGCGCAGTCCTTATACTCACGGTACCCCCTCCGTGAACAGTGTTTATTTCTTAAAATCACTGAATGCACAATATATCAAAGAAAATACAAATACAGGGTGAACGATATGAAGTGTTACCTATTCAAAACATCATAACTTTTTTGTGTGAAATTAGTTTTTATTGATTTCAAAGACAAAATTGTTCAAACATGACACACAATTTTAACATATATTCACTTTCGCTCGATATGAGCGAGTTGCATGCTGCACGTATGTGATCTTGAGGTATTTTGGCCCATTCTCATATAATCGCTTTTTTCAACGCATCCATACTGGCATATTTTTTAGCCCTCACCTTGCTCTCCAAAATGAACCAGATGGAATAGTCCATAGGATTTGCGTCTGGCGAATTCGAATGCCATTGTGTGAACGAAATGAAGTGTGGAACATGATTTTTTAACCATTCTTGGTTCACACGAGCTTTATGAGATGGTGCCGAGTCCTGTTGGAACGTCCATGGTCTACGACCGAAATGTTTGCGTGTCCACGGCTCTAAAGCAGATTCTTAAACATTTTCCCGATAATAAGTTGCATTTACTTTGACACCAGACTCGATAAAAACGATTGGAGAGCGTCCATCAGCGGTCACTGCGGCCCAAACCATTACTTGCGATGGGAAATTGCTTCGAGTGGCCATACGTAGGCGTTCGGTCAAGTAAACCCGATCGTTTTGAGTGTTTATGAACTGCTCAATTTGGAAATTTTTTTCATCAGGAAACACAATGTTAGGAAATTCGCCACGTTCGTGCAAACGCAACAACTCCTTTGCTCTTTCGCACCGAACTTTTTCGTATGCTTTTTGGAACTGGTAAGCCTTGACCTTAAGCTCATTTTTCAATATGTGTCGAATGCTGTCTTGCGATATTTTCAGTTCTTTGGCCATTTTTCTTCCACTTCGACATGGATTTCGTTCAAGTCGAGCCTTCACTTTCCGAACCATTTCTGGCGTTGTTGCGGTTTTTTTGGTCCACCTCCATAGCGTTTTGCAATGCTACCAGTATCATTGTAACGTTTTATAGTGCGATACACAAGCATTTTATTCACTTCGAGGTGACTGAGCTCACGAACAATGGCTGGTTGTGATTTTCCAGCCAAATATAACGCAATCACACTATTACGTTTGAATTCCAACACAGAAAAAAAAATTCAACAAAACTGAGACGGAAATGCCTTTGATGGCTTATAAACAATATATTGTCCTTTCATTAGAACAATTTTGACATTGATGTCATAAGCTGTTTTACAGATACAAGCAGTGTGAAGTTGGTAACACTTCATATCGTTCATATCGAACTTATGGACTGACCTGATACTTTGAAGGTTTTCTTTCTATTCGTCCGATATCACCTAGCCAGCTGATTCTTTATTTGCTGTTTTTGTAAGGCTCTTACAGCTCAACGTTACTTAGTCCGGGATGCTCGCCATCGGCAACGCGCCAAGTTGTGCAAATTTTCAACAAGATTAATCCGAGGATCGCCTCATCGGATGTTGTCATCATTCAAGCCTCTACACTATACCATGGCACAAATATGCTGAGATATGCCTACTTAGTTAAAGTAGACTTTGGTAGCAAAAAAGGTTCTAAGTTGAGTTTTAAGGCTGTTATTATTAAAGGAGGTACGTGGCTAACATTCGGTTGGGACCGGGTTCGAAATTCAATATAGGGATAAAACACCAAATGATATAAAACTTTTTTCTACTACTCTTTAGGCAGCTTACATTGGCCTAAAACCCCGAAGTAAGTCTACTTCAACTTAATAGTATTTGAGAATCGCTAATTCAAAAGCATTACAGACGATTATTAAAACCCTCAGAGTTATTCGACAAAATGAGCAATCCAAGGGTGGTGTTACTATTTGTATTTGTGGAGATGCCAGGAGTCGCATTCATGTGGGAAGTAGTTGCACTATTTCTATTTTCGTTAGAAACAGTGCAAGCTTTGAATACCACAAAGTATTTGAACCATATCAATCCATCTAATTCATTATTAGGTTAGGTTAAGTAGTGTTGCCTGATTTGTAGAAAGATCTCACTTAGACCTCTATGGTTCATTATATTGCCAGTGCTATATATTTGGTATCGAAGATTTCATTTTATGTAATTCTTTACTAAAATCATAAAAATTTCTTAGGGTACCCACCACAATCGAAAATAGTGACTTCGTTAGCCTTACAAGTACCTTAGACGGCCTTGGATTTACTTATGGGACTCCACTATGCAAGAGTTCACTCCTTTGCAAATCCACTAACTGGATATGTCGTTGGTGAGGGCTCATAAACTTTATTTACTACTAAAATTATTCTACATATCCACTCGTCAATATGTATATACCTTACACATCTGCATACATAGATAAAGTCATAGTCAAACAGTATTTTGCAATTACTTATACTGCCACGGAAAGCTACTAAATCCTAATGGGGTGTCGTTGCAGAAGTGACAGATCGTAAAAGTGCGCCAGAGCTAAGCAACGAAACAAATTAACTGCAACAGTAAATTATTAGACCACTAAGATCTCTACACCACATTCGCGTTATATTACGGGACATAAAATAAAATAATAAATGAAACAAGTAAAAAAGGCTACATTCGGTCAGCATCGCATTTTATGTACCCGCGCACATTTTACTAAAATTTAATTTGGTCTGGCTGTTAATACTTGGAACCACATAAACTCATAGAAAATAAGAGCTACAGAGAAGGTTGGACGGAAAATTAGACTTAACACCTAAAAACTGGGGGGTGGTTTCGTCCGAAAATGGTCGTGGCACTGCACATTTCTCAAAATTTTACTTCATACTCATTTCACATTCACTTTCTTAAGTTCATAAAAAAGAATACAAAAAACTATTCAATTTACTTGAAAAAATTACCATTATATGAAAGGCCGGCGTCATATACATACGCATAACTAAATAAAAAAACTAAAAAGTAGTTTTATTTAACTGTGACTTGGATTTCTTAATATTTTGCAAGACTTCTTTGAAATTGGGTAGTTGGGGTCCTACCTTTGCATTATGGGCAGATGGCTCGCGGAAGGAAATGCTCTGAGGGAGCAGATTGGCGATGTCGCGCCGAACAACATAATCAGCAAAGTGCTCGAACGCGAGGACAGCTGGAACGTGGTAAAGAAATACATCGAGAACGTACTACGGAAAAAAAGATCGACCTCGACTCAGTGCAGCAAAGTGAAGCCGCACAGATAGAGATACAAGAAGATGAGTCTATAGCATGAAAGTTGGCTGCAATACATATACGAGTATGGTAGACCTAGACGTGGGTGAATAGGATTGGTCCTTTAAGGATGCCGTTCTGGGCCCTCCCGAAGTAATATAGAAAGCAGTTCCGGGAAGGGTGTCTCCCCAGAAGGAGAGGAGGGATCGTTTTAGTGGCCACACCACACGACGCAGTAGACGACGGTCGCTGTAAGTGCGAAGGCATTTTGAACCCTACATCACCCACCAAAAAAAAAAAAAAAAACAAAAAAAAACTATATTCTAAATTTAAAATTCAAAATTAAAATTTGAAACTCAAAAGTAAAATTTCGAAATTCATAACTCAAAATTCAAAATTCAAATTTAAAAACTTCAACCACAAAATGGCACACTCATAATTTAAATTTAAAACTAATTCCAAAGCTATAATTCAGAATCCATATTTCAATTTTAAATTTATTAACTCAAAAAATTCACAACTCAAAATCCATTTTTCAAATTGAAAATTAAAACCGTAAAATACAAAAGTCAACATTGAAAATTCAAAACAAAAAACTCGTAATTCAAAATTTAAAATCAAAATATAAAATTCAAAATACAAATTTCAAAACTCAAACTAGAAAATGGAAAACTCGTAATTTAAATTCAAATCTCAAAACTCCTATTTCAAAATCCACATTCCAAATTCAAAACTCAAAATGAGTATCTCAAATCCCAATTTCCAAATTCAAAATTCGAAATCAAAATTTTAAATTCAAAATTCAAAACTTAAACTTCTTATTCCATATTCAAAATTTAACATTTATAATTCAAAATATATATTCCAATTTCAAGATTCAAAATTCAAAATGTAAAATTACAAACTCCAAATGAATAATTCTAAATTCAAAATCTAAAACTCAGATCTCATAATTTAAAATTCATATTTCACATTCAAAACCCAAAATGAAAAATTAAAATACGAAATTCAAACCTGAAAACTCATAATTCAAAATTCATATTCCGAATTCAAAGCCCAAAATAAAAAATTCGAATGCGAAATTTAAAGATGAAAACTCATAATTCAAAACTCTTCCACAATCGAAATTCAACATTCATGATTCCGAATTCATATTCTGATTTCAAAATTTAAAATATAAAATTATAAACTCAAGCCAAAAAAAAGCTATCTCAAACCCCATATTCCAAAATCAAATTCAAAACTCAAAATATAAAATTCAATACTCAAAATAAACAATTAAAAATTCAAAGCTCAAAACTCATAATTCAACTTTCATAATTTTAAATTTAAAAGTGAAGACCAAACTAAAAAATAAAATGGAAAATTTAGAACTCAAAACTCTTAATTCGATTCGAAATTCTACATTCATAATTTAAAACTCAAAATAAAAAAAATCAAACTAAAAGCTCATAACTTGAAATTCTTATTTCGAATTCCACATTCACAATTCCAAATCCGTATTCTGATCTCAAAATATAAAATTCTAAGCGCAGACTAAAAACTCCTGAATTCCAAACTCAAATCTTAAATGTTAAAATTTTATATGTAAGTAAACATTCGCACAAGAGCGGAGGCGACTAACCCTCAAATGCAATTAAGCGAAAATTCGCATTATTTCGGGTTCGTTAAGCGCATCAGAGTGTCTCGCTGTCTGTTGCTAAGCGTAGAGTAGCCTGCCAGCTGGAGCTGTAGTATCACTGCATGCGTGTGCGCGTTCCCTTAACACATTTTCTACTAGTCTTCGACTCGTCCTGGAAATATTTATGTACTATTACATACATATCTTTTTATTTGGTGTTGCTGATTCTCTCATTACTCAGTTCTGACTATTGCAACAATTTGCAATTAATTTTTAACTACCCATCACTACCGACAAATGCAACTTCTTTTTGTCTTCATAATATGGCCAGCTGCCTTATTGGACGCCATCCTCTTCTCGCTGCGAGCTTTGCAGCGATTCAAGCGCTTTTGCTAGTTTGTTGTCGTTTCAACTACTTTGGTGCAGTTGCAGAAATTACAGTCGTTGTTGTCATTTTCCTACAGCAATTCGCAGCGCGTGAATAAAAGTGGCCATAAAAGACAAGCGATAGTGGGTATTCCCGTAAAAAACTATTTTCCCCTTTTTTTACTTTTCAAAAGAGTGCTGTGTATGCGCATGTGTGAGTATGTCATCTAGTGCAGTATAAAAAAATGTAAAGTTCAGCGACTTGACATTAAGATAGCAAACCAAATGACTTCACTTGACTCAATCATCGGCACTTAGCGAACACATTAAACTTGGCAACCTCGTTTAGTTAACAAATGTGACGCATTCACAGTTCCATTTTAAGTACTACATACGAGTACAGACATTAATACCAACAACTACTCGTACAACACAAATAATGCCACCGAACTGTTGAGCTTTTTTACCAAGAAAAGTTTATGGCTCATTTTGTTGCTCTAGGCAACGTGGAAGAAATGATGTGTATTATGTTTTTTCGAATAACTGTTTGAAGCTGCTTTACTATTTGGTTATTTGCCTAGACTACTCTTAGTGTTTACATACATAAAAGTGCTTACATACGAACCTCGCATAAAAGTCGAAGTTAATCCTCATCGTTGTTGATGCCTTAATTCGTTCAGTTGGGAATGCATTTTTGAATTTTATTACTAACATTAGTTTTGAAAATTGTTTGAAAAATGAAAAGACCAAATCAACTCAATATCCCTCTTTTTCTTCCTGTTGTTGTTGTAGCAGCAAAAAATTTTCCATGCATGCACAGCGAGTGCTGCTGGGATGACAGTCCTTGGTCGGATATATAGTAAATGCGAGTCGTTCCGGTAACGTAGAACCAACTGTCGTGGGTACACCCTTTTCCTCCTCATCAGTCCTGCTTTCATGAGACTGACATTGAAAAATCTGCCCTTTTACTTCATATTAACTGCTGCATAACTTTTAGGGGTCTTCACCCTTGGCTGATGATAAGTTAATGACCACAATTTTCTCTGCTAGTGCTAAGGGAAAGTACTTTTGAGAATCTAAATGTGTTGCTGCCTGGGACTTCCTTTTCAATCCATCGGTAGTTAGATATGCTTCTTCTATGAAAAAAATTAAACGTTTCGGTTATGTTCGCCTCAATTAAACTGACAAGAAATACGTACATAATTTTTTCAAAAAACTTCTATTCAGCTGGTCAAAAAATATTATTTTGCTTGTGAGTCAAACAATATAACTCCAACAAGTTTCTTCAACAAAAAAATGCACCACCGGAAAACACAGAATCTCCGCATATTAAGGAACCTTCACTAATAGCAGGTGTTTTTTTATGAACCTACCTATTCCTTTATTGACGAGATGAAATCATCTTCTGAACATGTCCTCATTCTACTTTCTTTGTCAGCGATCTTAAGGATCTTTCAGGGTGGTAGATAGCAGCATGCCGGGTTCTCTTAGCAGCAAGTAGCTTTATACCAATCTTCTAACTTTATACCGTTCTCTTATACTTTTCCTTCCTTTTCTTCTCCATCCTACCATAAACGAGCTGGTACTCTTTGTTCTTCTGGGACGGCAGCCTTAAACAAATTTAACTTGACTTAGTGTAGCAGGGTCGAGCATTCACACACTTTGGGTTAACCAAATTTTTAAGTCGAAAGCTGCTGTTGGAGTCTCACGATACATGACAACCATTGGGGACTGATTCGAATAATTTAAAAGTGCATAGAAAACCATCCAGCAGTTGGGCTTGCCTAGAGCTTCTTTGAAAAGAGGAGGTTCATTAGAAATCTGACCTTAATCTGATTGAGGGTATCCGCCGAACTACCACTACTGATGGCACAGGTGCAGTGATAGAAGATTCGAAGAGAAGTTTCAAAATTACAACCATAAAAATGCTTGAGGGATCAAATCCAGGTGTGATCACTACTTGAAATGCAAAGGTAGAGTTGTGGCTCAAAGCACTGACAGATGTTTTATGTACCCTAGGATAAGAAAGTATCGGGAATGTTTAATTTAAACGAACCGCGCACGTACGAACCGGTCCACATTTTTTCTTATGTTGGTAGGACTTTAAGTCACACATCTGCCATTTTCTAGCGTCATCGGATCATTAGTGTCTGCCTGGCCGGCCGGTAATGTGGGTAAACAATTCTTGGATTTTGCATGATGATAACGCGCCCAAATTTTGCTGGATTATTTGACCAAACACCAAGTAAATACCATCGTGCAAGCACCGTATTCACCTGATATGGCCCCGTGCGACTTCTTTTTGTTTCCCAAGTTGAGGTTACCACTTCGTGGAAGGACATTTCAGTCAATGGAGGAGATCAAAGAGAATGCGGCGAAGCAGCTGAAGGCCATTCCTTCCTCCGCCTACCAGCGGTTCACGGAGGACTGGGTTAAAGTTTGGCACATGTGTTGCTTCAGACAGGTCATATTTTGAAGGAGATAAAATAAATTTGTCTGAAATTCAACTCTGCTTTGTTTTATTTAAACATTTCCGGTACTTTCATATCATAGGTATGTAAGTTTACACCCCCAAAATCTTAGCGGTGTTGGTCAAGAAATCAAAAGCATCGGTAAAGGGTCAAATAATACGAAAGTTGGAGGAAAATCAGTGCGCGAAAAATATGAGAAATTTTTAACACTAAGTAAAAGTAATCCATAATCCACTTGTTTTGAACAGAACATCGCATGTAAAAACCAGAAGCTTTGAAAAGTATAGAGGTGAATGTATGGTATGTCCGTACCGTACCGTACAGCCCGGTACAAACAGAATGGTATTGAGGGGCCACTGTAGTGGAATGTGTTGGTTTGTGACAACCACTCGGTAGTTCAAAACCTCGGGCATGAAACATCAAATTTTTTCCGACAGCGGTCGGCCTTCGACTGGTATTGGCAAACCTCCAAATGTATATCTACCATGAAAAAGTTCCTCATAAAAACCATATACAGTTCGGAGGCGGGATGAAGCTGCAGGACCCTGTAAGTGAGGAAAAATAAAAAGGCGCAACCCAAACACCCAACAAAAAGGGTCGTAAGCGCCAACTATGTATTTACATATAATATATATATATATATAGGTATATATATTGGTTTAGTTCTTCTATTCCATATTCTTCTATTTCCTGCTGGGTCTATATCCCAAAAGCTTAACAAGCCAAGGAACTCCGCATCTTTCTACCTGTACTAGTAACAACCATAAATAGAAGGAAATCAAACTGTAATGAGTTTAGTTGATTGCCTGCTGATTTGTATCTATAGAAATAAAACATGGACTAACATGCACTGAATTTTTACGGCGCGTCAAATGCAACGAAGGAAGGCGAATGATTGGAAAATAAATGATTTACACGCACATACATACATAGATTCACGTGGCTATAGATATGAATGCATGTAGTTGTTTGTATCTAAGAAATATTTATAATATTTGTGTCATGTTACGTAAATATGGGTACTTAGAAATGCACATATCTATGTTTATACAAACATGTATCGGGTGGTTTTTTTGAAAGTTTAAGAACTTTAAGTAATAATGACATCCGGCAGTTTTAGACCACTTTTCCCAAACATCTGGCCATATGATGTTAATGGTGGCTTAGGTTAGGTTAGGTTATGGTGCTAGTCGGTCCTTATGACCAGCTCACCTAGACCTTACAGATCCGTTGTGATACAACTGTGCGGCACGGGAACCTTGTTTATTTATCTTCATGAAACCATTTTGAGGCTCTTATGAAGCGCAGGATTGGTATAATCCCTACGCCAGAAAGTTCTGTAAGAGAATTGAAGACGTATTTACCTAGACAACCTGATCTGGTTTTAGCTAAGGCTGAACAATTGCAAAGGAAGTGCTCAACTGTTTCTTCTTCTTCCTCTTCCTCATCTCTACAATTTCTACAATATTCATGGAAGAATACTCCTAGTCTCAAGGATTGTCTGCCATATAGCCAACGACCGGTGACATAAGCCATGACCTTCGAGATATCATCACTTAAAAGGTGAAGCAATTCCTTTCTTTTCTTGTTTATTTGCAACCAGAGTAGCCTAGCTGATACACATGACCCTTCATCTCTCCGTGACCTATTGACCTCTTGGATAATGTTGGTTTTATTACTTGTTTACTCATGGCCAAAGGTATTCCAATGATACTTTTGTCACTGAGCAGCTGTAGAGCAGTACCTTTCCTAGCTAGCTCATCGGCTTTGCAGTTTCCCCTGTGTCCCGGAACCCAAATAAAGCTGAACTTGAATACGACGCATTCCTGTGTAACCTTCGATTCTAGTATAACCGCATTCATTGATTTAATGGTCGCCTGGCTATCCCAGAATATATTTATCGTTCTTATTATGGCATGCGTATTTAGATATGTAACCACTTCTTTTATAGCTAGAACCTCTACCTGATAGGTGCTGCAATACTCTGGTAGTCGAACGGATATTTCCAGTCCTAATTCTTTCGAAAAGACTCCATAGCCAACCTCATCGTCTAGCTTGGAACTATCTGTATTAAAAAAGTGTTGAGATGTTTCCACCTCATCCTCCATACATCCAGCGCAAAAATGACTCCAGGTAATTTCAAGTCTCACAGTATGCATTCCTCGCGCATAGTGTTCTGTGAGAACGAGATTCGAGAGCTGATATTTTGTCAATCTCAGAAGCTCACCCGAGCACCCCCGGTACACAAGTGACCAGAAGGATTTCGCGACCTTACAATTTTGTGTACTTGGCCAACACTCGCTGAGCTGACGCGAAGCCCATCTTTCCAGGACGAGACCGCAGGTAATAAAGGAATCCCAATTCTCTCCCTTCGCGGGGAAATCACCTCACATGTCCCTTGTATGGCCAGCTCAGCCGCCTTACAATTTCCCGCAATGTCGCTGTGACCAGGAACCCAGATGAGGCTTATGCCAAAGAATTCGGACGCTGTTGACAGTGAGGTCACCGTCACTGACCCGGGGGCCCTTATTGCCGCTTGGCTGTCGGAGTAAATTTTTACTTTCTTGATTGTTAGTACGCATGTGAGCAGCCGATCAGCTGCTTCCTTGATTGCGACTACCTCTACCTGGAACACACTGCAGTTGTCCGGTAACCTGAATTTGAGTGTGATAGGGAGCTCCTCGCAAAAACCTCCTCCGTCAACCTTTTCTTCCAACTTCCATCCGTGAACAAGTTCACCAGGCCCTGTCCCCAAGTGTAGCCCCCCGTCCACTCTTTCTATGATGGAATATGAGTGGAGAAGGTTTCGGTTGGACTACACGAGAGTATACATTGATCCGTTGACAGGAGGATGAACTCGAAGTTTCTTAGGATGCCTGAATGCCCATAAGTGAGGTTGAGCCTATAGCCCGAACCTCTCAGTCTGATTGCGGTACGTTCAGCGGCAATTGTGCCTGCGATGTCTACGGGTACGACATTTAACATTGCGTTGAGCGCCAAAGTAGGAGTCGTTCGAAGCGCCCCGCTGATTTCAATTAGTGCTGACCTCTGAACTCTCTTCAGCTTCTTCACCAATGTCGTCCTCTCTAGTGAGTTCCACTAGACTATGACTCCATATGACAAGATAGGCTTTGGAATAGTATTATATAGCCAAAAAACTCACTCTTTCCTCAATATTGGGCTTACATGTAAGCTTCTTCTCAAGGCTAATACCTAGGTACCTGACCTTGTGAGAAAGCATGAGAGAAGCGCCTCCTAGTGAGGGAAGTTGGGCTCCGGGTATTGTATATTTCCTCATAGGTAGGACGAGCTCCGTCTTAAGAGGATTCACCAACAAGCCGCAATCCATTGGCCAACAACTACGTTCAGATATCCCCGCATCAAGAGTTCCAGAATATCTAAAAATTTTCCCCTAACAATTAGTGCCACGTCATCCGCGTAGGCAATTACCCTGCAGCCCCCTTTCACCAGCTCCTCCAGCAAGACAGTCACGTAAAAATAATTAAAATCCACTAAGAAAACTATGGAGGTTCTACGAAAACTACATTTCATTAATCGTTATAATCCTCCGATAGTATCTGAATTAAAAAATTGATCGAAAAAGTTAATCGACTAGCTCAGTGCAAGTTCTAAAAACACCAATTAATTTGCAATGCGCCCCGGCCTTCTTAAGAAACGTTGCTGTTGCAAGCATAAACTGGGACCGTAAACAAATCGGTTGGTGCATGTCCATCTTTTTCCAATTGCGCCCTTGCACCCACACAAGGTGATTGTTGCCTTCCTCACTCTTTCCTCAATATTGGACTTCCATGTAAGCTTGCTGTCAAGGATAATACCTAGTTACCTTACATTGTCAGAAAGCATCAGAGGAGCGCTCCCTAATGAGGGAATTTGAGCTCTGGGTATTTTATATTTCCTCGTAAATAGGACAAGCTCCGTCTTAAGAGGATTCACCGACAGGCCGCAATCTTTTTAGAATTCACTTATGAATTTATTTCGTGCTTACAAATTAATCTCATATCAAATATATTTTAAGAAATAAATTCTTAACGACGAAAGCAAAATTTACTAAATCTCAGCGACTTTTCCTAGAACTAATTTAAACGCTTCGTACATACTTCGAAAAAGTCACTTTATTTGCTCCATGAGATTCAAGAAAAAATCATAAAATCGTGTTAAAACAAAAAAAATCGCTTAAAAATATATTTTTTTTCTTTTTAACTCGTGATAAATCGAATTCGCGTAAACAGAGAATTAGGTGTAGTTATATTGAAAAATCTATGCCTAATTCCTACCAAAGCAAAAATTTGTTTAAAAATAAACCAGCGATAAATAGACGACACTTTGTTAGAGGACATGAATGTATAGAGAAAGAGATAATACACAAATTTTCAATTTCCCTTTGCAAAAAAGAATAATTTGTAAAGAATATTTATTAACATATTTTATAAATTCCGCATCAACTGATTCTGAGTTTGCAGGTGTATGAAAGTTGACATGTTCAGGGACTGATTGATGCACAAATGGTCTAAAAGTAGGACAAAGATATTTTAGCTTAACTGGCGCATAAATTTTGGCATAATTGAATTGCCTTCAGATAACCAAAAAAAATAAAAACACTCTTTATTTGTTGCTTATGAATTATTTACTTTCAATATCCCTGATTTTACACATATAATTTATAGCTAAAAGCATTCAACATTACTTAACAGTTTGCCAAAATGTTGATTTTCATTGCTTCTGCCAACCTTGCACTGTGCACTGCCGCCTTGGCCCAAGGTCACGGATACTACCTGCACGCACTATTCGCCAAATATGTAACAAAAGTTTTCTTTTATTATTGCGTTAATGCGTGCGGCAAGCCCCAACAATTGGCATATGATTTCTCCAACCATTTTCGTTGGCATGCGCAAGTAAGTTTACATACATATATACATACATACATATGTGTATATTTAGATATGTATAGTACGTACATAGGTATTACACACGCAAACGTATAACAAATTTTGTTTTGGCATCACGCCAATACACAAATTAAAAAGCATTTATTATTTCTTACTTGAAGCACCTTGAAGTGCCTCAATTTTTCCTCTGAGCCATTGACATGGAAATCAATAAGCACAATGGCAAGCGCTTCTGCTGATTTTTGTTTTTTTTTTTGTTTTTTTCGTCAGCTTCAAAGTTATTGCAATAACACTCAAGGTTTAGCACTAAAATGAAAAGGTTTAGCACTAAAATGGGCTCTCACTAAAACGAAATTCATTTTGCTGAAAGTCATCACTTACACTGAAATGTGTGTTAATGCATTTCCGTTTGTTTTATGTAGTTATTGCATTTTAACTAAGCGGAAAAGTATTCAATTAATTTTTAGCGGTTCTAACTTTCAATTGAACAAAAATGTATCAAAAAATCAAGGTCACATATGCCAACATTTTCTGTGTGCTCGGTGAAATCCTAGGTATAAAATTGTAATTGTAAAATTTCACAAACATTCGAGTGGAATAACATTCGTGAAAATTCCGAGGTAAAACAAGGAAGGAAGTTCTAAGTACAGTGTTCTCTTTCTAAATAAATTCATAATAAATAAATAAATAATAATTGTTAGGTGTTAGGTGCCGAGTTCCTCTTCCTATTTGTGGGCGTCTTGATGTTGTTCCGCAAATGGATGGGCCTACAGTTGTAAGCCGACTCCAAACGCCAAATATTTTTTTATGATGACCTTTTTTCATGGTGGAAATACACTCGGTGGCTTGGTTTTGCCTGCCGAGGAGCAACTGCTGTTACAAAAAAACTTTTTCTTGCAAACTTGCGTATTATTCCGTTGATGATTATGTATTTTCGCCTTGAGCTCTCGTTACTTCACGATCGTCTCCTCTTCGCTACTAATCAAACTCGCTAGAATATACGGTTTGGATTGTACTAGATTTATATACCAGCGTACATTTGAGTAAAATGCAATTTGGTTCTAGCTGTTAATTTTTGGAATCAAGCAAATTTGTAGACAGTGAGAATTTAAATATTTTTTGCTAATAGTTTGGTTGTTGACTGATGCCGTAAATTGTCAATGTGTCAATTTTCAATTTCATAATCTTTGCATTATCTGAACTGATCTGTAAACAAACTTAACAGAGTTCTCGATCTATCAATAAAAGTATTTCTCAGTGTTATTCATCATTCTCGTCTGTAGATGAGCATCACATCTAATAAACTAATGTCGAATTTATCCCATTTACCAAATTTTAGTAATTTTGCACAATTTGTAATATAACAGAGATATCGTGCTTCTTCCCTTTTTGAAAATTGCCGTTTTTAGTCAAATGGACTTAATTATTGGCCGATTGCTAAAATTGTATATACCAGCATTCAGTGTCTTTTCTACTTAAAACTACCAAATACTAAAAGGGTTTCCAATAAGAGGTGTTATTTTAATATTCAAAGAAAAATGCTATTTTTTAATATAAATGCTCGGATGTTTATCTATACTAATATTATAAAGAGGAAAACTTTGTTTGTTTGTTTATAACGAATAGGCTCAGAAACTACTGGACCGATTTTAAAAATTCTTTCACCATTCGAAAACTACATTATCCAAGAGTAACATGAATTACATTTTATTTTGGAAAAAAATAGGGTTCCGTAAGATTTTTGGATTTTTCGGACACAAACTGAAAAAAATCTTATATATAAAATAAAGTCAACTTTTTGTGTGTGTTCGCTAACCGGCCGTGTCTGCACCGAATTAATCCAAACTTACACACATTGTTAAGAAGGTATTGAAGATGGTTTCCGTATAGTTTGGATACCTATTGGTGGATAGGGCTCGAGATATAGGTCAAAACGTGGACCCGGGTAACCTTCGGATGTGTATGTACAATATGCGCACCAAATGAAAGCTGTTGATAAATGCTTTAATACGGGGTAATTTTCATACCTATTGATGACTAGGGTCTCGAAATATATGCCAAAACGTGGACCCGCCGTGTCTTTGCACCGAATTAAACCAAACTTATGCACATTGTTAAGTAAGTATTGAAAATGGGTTTCGCAAAGTTTGGTTGTAATTCGGAGCACTGGCAACGGGTACAGCGTTCTTTTGAACCAGCCATAATGTCGCTTACTTTTTTAACGCTTGGGGCGGAACTGAACTGTCAAATTGACAGTGTGAGTTACAATATGTCAATATTTCTTTCTGATTTGGATGCCATAAGGAAAAAACGTAAGTGCAACATGTAAAAATTGTTTGTGAATTTTTTTGGAGTGGATTTTGGAACAGTGAATAATTTCTTACGAAATTTGAGAATTTAATGTGAAATCCGAATGAAATTATGTGTTCGTGAAAAAAACAATTTTTTCGTTTTTTTTTTTTTGAAAAATATAAATGGATAATGGTTAAAAAAGCTCCAATGCTTAATAAAACATATAAATTGAAACGAAAAATTCATGGATGATCAGGAAAAAAGACGATTGTTTATTCATATGCGTTGATTTGAAATTTAAAAACAATCTTCTTTTTTCCTGATTTTCAATTTATATTTTATATTTACTCAAAAACAAATAAAAGAACAAAAAATATTGTTTATGCCAAAGCGCTTGAATAAAGAATAAAGAAATAAATAATATGAAAACCATATATTTTCTGTTCTAAACCATATCTATTCTATTTTAGTGTGCCCAGCGAAGGGGGCCGGGTTTGCTAGTTTCATTATAAAGAGGAAGGTATGCCGTTAATAGTGGAAAATAACATCAGGCAAATGACCACCACGACTACGCTTACAGGACAATATCCTTTTCATGACTTTTTCCATAACCGAATTGCAAAGTGGCTGTCCTATGTCTTCGAGAGCCACGCGAATTCCAACCCTTTATTAGAGTTTTTCAGGCAGAAGTGTTTGCGAACCTGTAGGTATGCAAAGTGCTTAGAGAACGTGGGAGTGAGGAAGATATTAAAATTTTTTCGAAGTCAACCCGCGATCAAGGTGCAGATTCGAACTAGACAAGGAGGAAATCAAATCTCTGGGGAAATGATGATGGCTGATGAGCTTTGCCAGGAACGGGGGTCGACTGGATAGGCCTCAGAGGTCTCCCACCCGGTAATCAACATCCCCCTGAGTGTTGTTAAAGAGAAATTGCACAATTTATTTCTCAGGAAATTGCAGAACAACTGGAGCTCCATTTCCTTTTTGTGCTACTTCGAACGCCCTTTGGCCCCAGTACAATAGACGCAGGACGCAGAAAGTTCTGGGGACTCCACGCCATTCAATTTCTAAATCGTTGCTGACCACTCTTTGAACGATCGACATATAACCAGAAAATCGAGATTTTCTATTTAGTCCCCATTGCAGTAGCTCTACAAATGTCTGGCTTTTGGAGCCATGCAATTAAGGTCACAGGGTGCTCCTTTCTTCAACAGTTTTGGGCGGTACTTCATGCTAAATCGCATCAATTTTCTTTCTTTACATTAGCAGCTCTGGCTGGTTGTAGATATCTGCCCGTTGGAGGTCTCTTTTAGAGCTACTTGGGGAGTGCCAGAATTCAACCATTTCACCTATCTACCTACCTGTACACTGCGCAAAAACTAATATGTGCACCAAGTTTCACTGAAATGCATTAATTTTCACTCGGGTTACCGTGCATACGGACGGCCGGATTGAGAGAGCTAAATAAACTCCCTTCACAATTTTGTTACCGTTACGTGAACATAATCATATTACAGCCAAACAATGAAACTGTTAAACTTATTGATATCCTGTTTCTCAATTCGCCGAAAAAGATGTGTTGCAGTTTTCTCAACAACACCGCGCTATGACTTCCAAAATCTATAAGGTGGTCCATCTCGAATTTGGAATTTATTCGGGTGTAAGTAAATAAAAAATACATTCATTGGAAAGAGCAAACCCTATCATTAAATATGAAAAGTAGTTCCATTTAAATATTTAACTTCCATGGCTCATGCGGATTTTTCGACAAATGTGGTTCATAAATCCCAGAGAAGGCAATTATTGACCGATTCTAATAATTTTTTTTTTCTTAAAAGGGTCGTAAATTATTTATGAATAGAATTGCGTGTTTTTATTACATCAAAACACACCCTTGAATTAGGGTGTAATATCATAGCCCTAAATGGAACAAAAGGTATTTCGCCGATATATCTCTGCCATTAAGAAGCATCTCGCGAACAACAAATTGAAGAAGCAGCTCGGCCAAACACTCAACAAAAGAGATAAACGCCAACTATATCTGTATTCTTCAGTACATTTTTGCGAGTCTCGGCATTTTTGTCACTATTGGCAACCTTCCCTTTTATGCTTCAACTATCGGCTCGTTTCTAGATAGGTGACCTAACAATTACTCTTAGTGGCGCTCTACCAAAGCAATGAAATTGGGTCAAATCACACTATCTAGGCAGCCAATGACACCACAGTTTTGACAGATAGGAAGATTTGTGAAGATAGTTCGTAAAAGATTGAATATATCTATGTTCCACGTAGCTGCCAAGAGTGTATGTTTTATTTTTATATGCCAGGTTGGACCTTCTGATATGAAAAACTTAGCTCGGGTGAGAAGCACAAAAGAAGATAAATATGCGAGGCTAATAAACTAACTTCTAAGGCAGCAGCTCTCGAATTTGGTGGGTATCTTTGCCGGGCAATGCCCGTTAGGTATCCCTGCGCGAAACTTGAGATCGATTCAAGGTTTTCTGAAGAAGTTACCTGGAGAATGAGATGGAATCATCTTAACACCTTCTCCCCAGCTGCCTGCTCTCGTCGGGTTAAGATTCAGTCATCTCAGCTCTCATTTTTTTTTTAAAAGCGGATTTAAATATCAAACACCTGGTGAGTTTTATCAGCAGCTTGAAGTGGTTAACTCAAATGAAATTAGCCACTGTTTGGTCATCATCTACCGATCCCTCTGTTTTCCTCTGTATGACATCACAATGGGCAAATTTGATTCTTTGCCCAAGGGGGACCACGCATGGACAGCCGTTTTTCCTGATTTAGAGGATTTAAAGTTTCTCTGTCTCTTTGAAATTAGGTGGCCGTAGCCGAAAGAGTTGGTGGGGGCTACCATTCGATAGTGTCCAGATGCGAAGCCCCGGGCATAAAATACTGAATGATAGAAAAAGTGCGTTCTAATAGCCGTCACCGCTCAAATATGTGAGTGTATTTCTACCACGAAAAGACTTCTTCTAAAAAACATCTGTTATTCGTAGACGGCATAAAGCAGTAGGTCCTTCTCTTTTGTGGAACAACAGCGAGACGCGCACAACAAATATGAAAAGGAGCTCGACCAAAGCCTCTTATTTACTCATACAAATATATATAAATCTATTTATAGCGATTATAGCATCCTGCATATAGATATACCTACATACGTCCCACCTTGATCAAATAGTTCTCGGAGTATATTCAGAAAATTTAAAATACTAATTTATTCCTCACAAATGACTGTATCGCCTTCAAAGTATTCCCCATCAACTGCAACGCACTTACAGGGTTTGATTGAAAAGTAATGATCCTTATTTTTTTAAGCAGTTTTATTAAACATTTTGGTTTATACAGCTAATATTCTTCAGAATAGGACCCTTGATCCAGCTCTCCAAACACTTCTGGAACTCAATTTTCGGTATAGCCATCAGAGCCGTCTTCAATGTGTTCATTGCTTCCTTTCGGCGGCTGTTAAAACGCGTTCCGCTTTAGTGGCTCTTTTACTCGATCAAACAGAAAAAAATCATAGAGAGCCATATCAGGTGCACCCGATGGCTGTTGGGTGGTATTCCTTTTGTTTTTGGTCAAGAACTCACAGTTAACGATGGCACCGTGCGACGGTGCGTTATCAAGGTGCAGAATCCCTGAGTTGTTTTCCCATAAATCCTTTCTTTTTTTTGGCGTGCTGCTTCATCCAAATAATAGTCCTTATTAACGATCGGACTTTCTGGCAATACCGAGGCAAACCATAAAAACCGTAAGCACCTCTTTGTTGTTTGATTGAAAAATATGGTTCATTTATAGCTCTCCACTCATTCGTCTGATGTCTGGATTGCGTGTCGTACACATAAGTCCACGTCTCGTCACAATAATGATGCATTTGATGAATGTTGGGTCGAATTCAGCCTTGGAAATCATGTCTTTGGCGGTATGAACGTCATCCTTTTTTTGCATGAAATTCAATTCTTTTCGAAATCATTAACTACAATATCCTGAATGGATCCCAAAGCAATGCTTAGGTCCTCTGTCAGCTCACTGATGGTTAATTTGCGGTTATTGATCAAATTTTCTTTCTCTTTATTGATGATTGCATCAGTTTTCGATGGCGACGAACGTAGTGGCGCGTCATCTTCGATGAACTCACGTTCCCTTCTGAAGCTACGCGTAAACGGCTGTTTTCTTTAGAGTGTCATTGTTGAAACAGTTTCCTAACATTCACAAGGTTTACCCACCATTTAAACCATTTTGAACGCAAAATTGAATAGAAATCGTTGTTGCAAATTGAAGTTGATTTTTGAATTTGTAAGAAATACGTGCAGTAGATTTACTCAAGGCGTCGTAACTTTTACAAATGTTAAGGAAATGACGATAAAATTTTGGTGGGATGCGGACAACCTAACAAAAAAAAGACTCAGTTGAATTATAGCGTAGAGTGACATTCGATGAAGCGTCGGTTGGAGTGTTTGAGAGAAAGATTCCACGAAAGGTTTTTAGACCTGGCGGTTATTCCTTTTTGATGCGTATTGCACACGCATTGCTGAGTGTAGACACATATCGGTTAAATACAGAAGCTCAAATGCCCAGCAGCACTTCTGTACCCCGGTTGGCAGAATATCCAGTGTGCTGTAAACATTCTTCAACTGAATCGGAATTCAATAAAATATTAGAATCCACAACGATATACGCAATTTCATGTACAAATACACATACATATGTGCATATTTCTCAATGTGCTGTAATCAATTTCCTCAAAGCGTTCAGTTTAATAGAGAATCAGCAATAAAAGTACCAAATCATTACGTAAACAGTAAAATACACAGTACTACTTTTCTCTATCAACTTTCAATGCCTTTAAGTAACTGTTTTCGCAAATTTTTCATCACCCCTTACATGTGTATGTATGTATGTATGCATATATTAGTGCACTTGGAAAAATACTCCAACAATGGATTCACTTCTTCGCCAAAGATGAACGACAAAGTTCGAAGCTGTCCGAGCATTTTCTTTAGTTGTACCCCAGCTGAATAAACATATAAATTCGCAAAACCTCCCGTTTGGCATGCCATTCTCTCTCTGCGATTACACATTTACTACTCACTTTATTTTTCCTAACATATTTTCGTATTTTCTTCAACGGGCACGTAACGCCAGCACCAAAGTTCTCGGTTGAATTTCTGATTCGTTTGGCAGTTGGCGTTTTACTTACTTTTCGTATTTTGTTACATTCTCGCACATTTGCTACTTTACTGCTTGCCACTTGGTGCTTACTGCGAAGCACTCGTACATATGCACATACACACATACATGTATATATGTGAACTTACTTGCATGTACAAGCACACATATCGCTAGCAGTTTGTTCATTGCATTTCAAAGAACTTGTGGCATGTTGCATGTTGTACTTTGTTGTTTGCATGCTACATCCAGTTAGTGTTCTTTTTGCTGCTGATAAAATATACAACTCTGTGGTAGTACTTCGCTGCTGACGTTATCTTCAACAAGTTTTATTGAAAGTGAGCGAACGCACTTGGTTTGTTTGCCCGAACAAAAAACAAAAAAACTGTGATCGTGTGTGTGTAAGGCACACAATTAGGGGGTTCGGCGAGCAAAACTTTAAATACCCAGCACATTTTCTGATGAAGTGTGACAAATTAGGACACCAGATTAATTTTGATGAGAAATACCCGGACCAGCAGAGTGACCGAAAGAAAAAATGTCATCTACAAGACCACATTTTCGAAAATGGATAGAGCGGACACAGTGGCAGTTGGAAGGGCAAGTGAGACGCAATTTGCAAAAGAGTATCCACACATTAGAAGACGGAATCGAAAGTATTGTAAGAAAGAAAATAAGTCGATGTCAGGTCTAACCTCTGAGCTGTATTTACAGCTCGAGGAATTCTGTTTAAAACCATCTCCCACTCAGAGTGGCATACGACAAAACTGTGAGGTCTTATATTAATAAGTTTTCTCTTATCCGAGGCTTCGTTTCGTTTCTTATTGGGGAAGGTTTTGGCGTGGCGGGTCCCAAGCTCAGCGCACAACCAGATAACCTGGGTTGATTCGCCTTCTCACATTAGCTCGCTCTCAAATGGATATTCGGGAACTACCCAAAGGATACCGATAATAATGTGAACTTTGAAATCCAACTAAGAATCTGTTTTGCCAACAAGTGCTACTTTGGACTAAGTAGGAAATTGAGTAGTGAAGTCCTCTTTCGACGAACAAAACTAATACTCTACAAGGCACTCATTATGCCCATCCTAACGTATGGCGCAGAAGCGAGGACGAAGACAACATCCGATGAAGCGTCGCTTGGAGTGTTTGAGAAAAAGATGCTGCGGAAGATTTTTGGAGCTTTGCACATTGAGGACGACGAGTATGGAAGGCGATGGAACGATAAAACATAGCGCAGCAAATAAAGATCCAGCGGCTACGTAGGTTTAGTCATGTCGTCCAAATGGATACAAACGTTACGGTTCTGAAAGTATTCAACGCGCTACTAGCAGATGAAGATGAAGGCTTCCTCAGGTGGATAAGGACTTGGCTTCACTTGGTGTGTCCAACCGGCCTTGTTAGTCTAACTGCGCACAGCTTACTAACTATAGTCAGGGAGGTTTGATGAATATTTTTCTTTACCGATGGGTCCAAGAATGAAATAATGTCTGGAGCCAGATGGTACTTAAACGATAGTAATAAATATCACTATGCTATGGGGGAAATGTCAACTGTTTTCCAAACGGAAATTTTTGCCATCCTGAAAGTAGCCGAACAGATAATCGAGATGAAATGGAACGGGAAACAGATTGGAGTTTTCAGTGACAGTTAGGCTGCACTGAAGGCCCTTGAGAAGGCGAACCAAATCTCAAAGATTGTTCAAGAATGTAAGAAGAAGCTTAATTCTGTCGCAAGATAAAACAGGCTTGTACTTATATGGGTTCCAGGACACTCGGGTGTTCAGGTAAACGAAATTGCCGATGAATTGGCGAATGGCATCAATGAGCATATTTTACAAACCTTCTCCGTGGAAAAATACATATATATACAAATTTTTATAATAATGGGTCAAGTAGTTTTTGAGTTCATCGATGACATACAGACAAACATTCATTTTTATATATAAAGATTTAGCGTGGAATTAAGTTCTCGCTGTTTTTTTTTATGAAAATACGTCTTAATTCTGAAAAAATGGTTACAGTGAATCATTGAAAGTATTCCCCATCGCTGGCTAATACTTTTTCCCATCTTTCTGGTAGATCTCGCATACCGTCGCGGTAAAACTGTTAATCTTTTGAGGCTATCCACAGATCAAGCCATTTTTTGATGTCTTCATATGAATGGAACTGCTGGTCAGCTAGACCATATGCCATCGATCGGAACAGGTGATACTCGGACGGCGCAATATCTGGAGAATATGGCGGGTGGTTTGGGTTTCCCATTTCAGTGTTCGCAGGTAGGTTTTAACGGGCTTGGCAACGTGAGGCTGAGCGTTGCCAACCTGTAGAATCACTTTTTCATGCCTCTCCGCGTATTGCGGTCGCTTCTCGTGCACTGCTCGGCTGCGGTTCCCCCACAAAGGCCAGAGCCAAAAATCGGAATCAGTTCTGCAGGAATCATCAATTGGATCAGCGATTTACATAAAGAGCGATGGTCCGGTCTAGAAAGCTGCAGAACTGCAAATTGTTTTGTGACAAGTCCGAACAGAAAACTGTCAAACTTTCTACTAAAACTTGGAAGGAAAGACGTTCGGTTGATGGTCGGTATTATTACAGGACACAAGCCAAGGCGTCATGACCACCATTGGAATCATTGAGTACGCAATGTGCCTGTCGTGCTTGGAGAAAGCGGATACCATCGAGCACTTTCTCTGTGAGTGTCCTGCTTTTGCTACAGCACGACTACGAGTTTTGGGTTCCGATGTCGTGAGAATGAGTAATATTCGTGCTCTAAAACTTGAGGATATTTACAGATTTGCCAAAGTATCTTGAAAATTCTCACAGAACTAACTATCTCTATCTCTGTCTCTATTCTTTCCTATCTCTTTCTCTGATAATTTTCTACTTCCCTCCTTAACTATCTACCCTCTTTTCAGAGCTCTAACTACAATAGGCTTTTTAGCTTGAGTATTTTAAAAGCCACTAAATCTCCTGGTGCTCCTTGGCTCGACCTTTTCCAGTTTCATTTTCAAATAGTCAGTAGTTCTAGAATGGTGACCTGTGTGAGCTGATTCATGCCTGTAGACTTACTAATCCAATTCGGTCAATATTTCTGGAGTTCCTTCTCGAATCATCTTGAGTAACCTCTGTTCTCAATTCAAACTAGGCTAACCAGTGGTTGGAGGGAAGCTCCCAAGCTGTAGTCGAAGATAAACATTTTTTTTTTGTTTTAATTTCATAAATAAACTTCATGAAAGCAGTGCTTTGAGCTTAAGGGAAAATACTTCGAAAGAGCAAAATAATTTCATATTTCACTTTCTCTTCCTTCGTGGCACTTTTGGAACTCCTCTCGTACACAAAATATCGATTAATCATTTAGCAGGGAAAAAGATTTGTTTCGCGAGACCCTACATAAAAAATTTGGTTCGACAAAAGTTGAAAATGATTATCATGGCATTTAATTTGAAAAAACAAAATTGTAGTTAACTCATTTTCTCGATTTATTTTCATTAAAATTGAATGCGTGTTGTGTGTTCTGCATAAGGGTAGATTAGGTGTTTGCATCGAATAATTTATTACAAATGCTGTTTATGATAATAGATTTTCCAGAGGATGATTATTCTACTTAGCCAGCTATTTAAGCAATGAAGGATAGAAATAAATAGAAGCTACAGTCATATCAATACTTTTATGCAAATCAGATTTCATATATTTTTAAAATATTTAGTTATAAGTTTGGGTGAGTCATGTCATGAACTTATTGAAGAGAATTTATTTGATGTAAATAATTAAATATTGGTTTATTTGTGGTTATCTTGTGGATACGCTACAGCGTACGCCAGCCAACAACATCAGCCATTGCTCAACGGAGGTTATTTAACATCATGAAGATGACTGATAATGCGTTTACTGAGTTTAGTGCGCACAATGCCTATTTTTACCGATAGCAGACCACCTTGTACGAGTATATTTCCATCAAGAAAAATAATAACTAATTACCATTATTCATTATACGAGTATGAAACTCTCCTATTCCTACTCAAAAGTTCCCACTGTGCAAAACCAACATGTAAATTTGTGCCTGTAAGTACGAGGAGACTAACAAAAGTTCGGTAAATTGAATTGAAAAAAAGGATAAATTCATTTTTTATATTTAATCTTCACTATTTTTTATATTATTTACATAAGCACTATTAATTCCGATACATTTCAGCATTACCCGCATTTATTATCTCCTCAAGACTACCAAAGGCTTGGCAGCTCTAATTGATATTAGCACTATTTTCAAGGTCAGCCTTATATGGGTTTCGAGACTTAGAGATATTGAAGGAAATTGCAATGCCGATGAGCTAGTCAGAAAGGTGCAATCTTCCACCGCTCGAAAATAGTGGAAATCCTATGGCAACCTTCATAGTGACGATAAAAAATATTATGGTAATGGAGAGAAGAAATTAGTGGGTTGTTCAGAAAGTAATATCGTTTTTTTGTGATGAAAATTAAAGACGATCTTCGTATAATTAATAACTATTTGATTAAAATATATTGGTCATTCTGATGCAAAACACCTTTTGCCATCTTTCTGGTAGAAGCATGAGTCCACGCTCATAAAATGTTTGGTCTTTGCTGGCAAAAAATTGATTTACGTGATCTTTGGCTTGTTCATTTAAGGTAAAGGTTTTACCGTCCAAAAAATTTTGCATTGACTGGAGCAAATAATAATCCGAAGGGGCCAGGTCTGGAGAATATGGTGGGTGTGACAGTACATCCCATCCAAGCTGTGAAAGCTTTTGGCGAGTGACCAAACTTGTATGAGGTGGAACCTACACCTTTTCTGTTGATTTATTCTGTACTTTTCTGTTGAAGTTCATCATTCAGTTTGTTGAGCTGATAACAGTAGGCTTCCGAATTAATTGTTGTGTTATCCGGTAAAAGCTCAAAAAAGTTACTCCTTTGAAATCCCACCAAATAGACGGCATCAGCTTTTTTTGATGGATATCAGCTTTTTAAATGCTTTGAGACGGTTCATCTTTTCTGCTCATGATCGCTTGCGTTTGACATTGTTTTATACAACCCATTTTTCTCCCCAGTATTGATGCGCTTCACAAATTCATCATATTCGTTACTTTTGAGGAGAGAAGCACAGACGTCAACGCGACGACACAAATTTCTCTCCGTGAGGACATGACGAACCCATATAACTTCGAGGTTAAACCCATACCTTTCAGCAAGTCATAAACAGTTGAATTCGATAAATTTGACCTCGCACCGATTTTACGTGTTGTTATTCGCCGGTTTGCATCAACTAATGTCTTAGATCGCGTCTTTATCAGCTTCAACCGGCCTACCAGAACGTGGTGCATCTTCGACATCAAAATTGTTGGACCGAAATTTTGCAAACCAGTTCTGCCACTAGCGTATTGTTAACACAACTTCTCCATACACATCGGTTTAAAATAGCCCCGACCAGAAACTACTACGTAAAATCAATTAAACTTATTCACACACAAGCCTTGCTATATCAGCTGTCAAGACATACTATATAATGACAATGCGACATAAGTGTGAAGTAAGGTGCGAAAATTAAAAAATTACAATGAAATCCTCTGTCGGGGAAAAACAAAATTTTTTTCCGAACAACTCAATATTTGTCCTAAAATCCGCCTAATTTGGTCGCAAATGGATAAGAAACGATTAGCAGAATTACTCAATCTCTCAAGAGAGAACACCATAAAGGTTGTGGCTTGTGTCACCAGTCATTGGCTGTTAGGTAGGCACTCTTCTAGGTTAGTCTAGGAGTATTTTCGCATTAATAATGCAGAAGTTGTAGAGATGAGGAAGAGAAAGACACAATAGAAGACTTCCTCTGTAATTGCATAGCCTTAGCTAGGAGCAGAGCAATGCTTTTAGGAAAACACTCGTTTAACTCTCTTGCAGAACTATCCGGTGTTGGGATAAATCATATTCTACGCTTCATAAACGGGTCAATGGAACCAGATGAATAAACATTGAGGTTTCCCTGTTATACAGTGGTATACCCCGGGTCCAACAAAATGGTGCGGAAGCGCTAGTTGGATTCTGGATGAATCACCACTCTAACCAACCAATACCCAGGGTCACACTTAAAAAAATCAAAGTTTCAGCACTTATTACAATCATATAAAAGTGGATATATATACTACTGTTT
>JAYXIM010037117.1:0-48566 GCA_037575425.1 Anastrepha fraterculus | reverse complement strand
TTTATAATTCTTATAACGTGTTCCTGTTTATTATAGTACATAAAATACAGTATAATCAGCCGAAATGATGAATTGGTCGCAAAGAACCGGTGATTTGACTCCATTACACCAATTTTGATGATAAAGCGTTAAGGAGTGAATGTAACGCCAACAATTTAGAGATGACTCAAGAGTCGAAATGAAAATCGTAAGAATTCTTATCGGAATTCAAGTATGCAATCGCAGCATAGCTGCAAAATTCAAAATCAGCTGTTGAGAAGGCTTTGGAAGGTGTTTCTTCATAGAAAATGGTGTGGTAGAATATTTTAGTGTTTTTGGTTTGTTTAATTATTATTAAGGATATGAAGAAAAGGCCAAGAGCTAAGTCAACTAGCTAAATTTTCTGATATTCATAAACAGTTGGAGGAAATCCGTGAATTACGTCTACTGAAACGGCAAAAAATTATGGCAGCAATGCGCATGCGAAGTACGACATTACATTTTACAATAAGCAACAACTGGCCAAACGACTATGGAATACGATTTTTGCTGTAATATGAAAGCAAATCAATAATATTGGGTATGGGAATAAGTTTCCGCTCTCGTAAAAGAGGTGGTCGCTGCTGATACTATTTTTAGGTTCGCTCTAGTAATATACTGGAGATTTGAAGGCGGATATGTGAGATCTCGATCGCAGTAGTTAGTCCTTTTTTTATCTAACATCAAAAATTTCTATGTACGTTCGTTCTGCTGAAACAGCATTTGCGGGAAGTCATGCTTCATTATTTTCAAGAAAAGTGCAGCTGAAACGTATCGCTTCATCAAATATAACTTGTAAAGAGAGGTTTCGACGCTTCCAAGGCAATTCGACGTGGGTGATAAAGACCCCGAAAAGGCACCGAAAATAATCGAAGATACCCAATTACAACAATTATTGGATTAAGAATATCGAACCGTTGAGGATATGCCTTAAGAGTTGGATGTTGACAAATCAACCGTCGGTAAACATTTCTACGTGATGGGAATGGTCCAGAGCGCAGGTAACTGGGTGCCACATCGATTGAAGTAGATATCGAGAGACATTTGATGGCGTGTGAGGTTTTGTGCATCGCATTGTCACTGGCGATGAAAAATGGATCTATTATGATAACCCTAAGCGTCGAAAAAGTTTAGGCCTTACATGTGAATCACTGCCAGGTCCATCGACAGCAAAAAAATATATTCATGCTTCAAAGGTTATGTTACGTATGTGGTGGGATCAGAAGGGTGTCATCTATTATGAACTCTTTAAACTATCTGAAACCAGCACTGGTGATCGCTACCGACTGCATCCAATGCGTTTGAATCGAGCTCTCAAAGAAAGGCTGCCGTAATGGTACGGTAGACATGACAAACTGATTTTGCTGCATGACAACGCCAGGCCACACGTTGCTAAATTAGTCGAGAAATATTTAGAAGGACTGAATTGCGAAATCTTGCTCCACCCGCCGTATTCCCCAGATATTGTACCTTCGGATTTTCATCTGTTCCGATCAATGCAGTCAGCCCTTATTGGAGAGCGGTTCACTGCTTACGAGAACATCGCAAACTGGCTCAATGAATAAATCAAGTCAAAATTTTTCGTCAGAGGAATCCGAATATTGCTTGAAAGATGGAGTAAAGTTGTAGCTTCCAATGGCACACACTTCACATGTTATCATTTATTTCTTAATTGTTTAAATAATTCGTAACTTTTGCTAAGAAAGGACAGAAACTTATTCCCACACCCAATATTTAACACATAATTCTAGTCTCAAACCTCTTTTCTTTGCCGGTTACTGATTCGGTAGCAGACACAAAAAAAAACGGCAGCAGAAGCCCACGATGACACATTAAAAACCAAGTCAATACAAATGTTTCTATTCTTGTTAATCCAACTAATTGGGGAAGAATAGTGAAACGCAAAAAAACCAATGGACCTAATGGACTAAACTAAATCACACCTTAAGTGTTGTTTGTAGGTACCTCATATTATAAATTCAAATTCCTCGTTAGTTAATAACATTTCCGCTAGTAATGAGTCGCAATGTAAATTTAAAATAAAATTTAAAAAAATAAAAACCCTATTCTGATTTTACTTTGACGTTGCTCCTTACATTTTTAATAATAATTGTCGATAGATTTAATTTTATTTTATAATCTCGTATTTGGGTAGAGGATCTTTGTATGGGAAATCTCGCTTTTTAATAACGGATTGGGAGTTAAGCTCGAAAAACTAGATAATCAAGTCATATCGAAACCTATTATTAGACAGAATGGGCCAGTCAATTCAATTAAATTGTAATCCACGTTTAAATGCAAGGTTTTCTTTTTCTAATAGAAAAAAAAACATTGAAAACTACTCATGCGTCTAAACTAAACACCCTGTACAGACATATGTTGGGCTAATTAACAAGTGAAAGCATACCTGCTGAATATAATGCATATAAAAAAGAAACTAATTTATGTTTTCGCAATAAACATAAATTAAGAGACCTGTCTATTACCAGAGAAAGCAAATATTTCGCAGCTGCCAAAGTTATTTTAGTGCCACTTTATATTGAGTTCCGTTTCTCTACTCGTAAAGTCTACTTAAATTACCTTTTCGGCTATGATTGCATGTGAATGTATTGAGCTCAAGTCACATACATAATAAATGCATAAGCCTAAGAAAGCAAAACAAACTATTACGGCAGTTGATCAGTATTAAAATGTCTGCTCTTCACTAGTATTTTTTCTTATTTTTTATTTTTTTTTGTTTTATTTATTTATTTACTTTTTGGTTGTTGTTTTTTTGATTGAACAGGAACGAATTTGCCAGAAGAACCTGTAAATCAACATGACACGTGCCGAACAAGACCATAACTAAAGAACTACGTACATTTCCACGACTACTACTAAGCCCATAACAAACTTATTTGGCCCAGCTAACCCAGCTGTATCTATCGGTCAGCGCTTTGTTGGTTCTCTGCTAAGTTTATTTATTTATAAGCAACAGCTTCTTTCAGTGAAATTATTTGCTAACTTTAATGCAAAAACCAGGCTATGGCAATGCGGAAGCAATGCTCCGCAGTTGTAATGAATATTAAAGGAAACCCATCAACGTTTTGTCGGAAATATGTATGTGCTGCCTGTTTGCTCTAGCTGGAGCAGAAGTATAGAAGCGGAAGCAGCGGCAGTGAAAGCGCTATGTGAAACTAATACTATAAATCATGGCAAACCAATAGAGGCAGAGCAATGTGATTAGGCGAAAAAGAGTGGATGTGAGAGGAGCTGCGAGTAAAATAAGAAGCATATGAAAGGTGAAAATAAATGCTTAGTGGAATTTCGAGGCTGACAAGCAACTTTAGGAAGCCACTGCTGCCATTCCAAATTAGTCACAGACACGTTCTGCAAATAAATTATGCCAATTTTGAAGAAATTAATATTACTGAGTTGTAAATTTTCTTTACTGTAATCAAAAAGTAGGCAGAAATTGCCTGTAATCTCTAAAATCTTTATTTATTCTTCTGAATCTATCGCATCACCTGCGGGATGCTGCCACTGATGCAATATTTTTTTATTCATTTATTTATATCTAATTCATACAAAAGAGCCTTGAGACTTAAATAACTATTATCCAAATCTTTTTTTTTATTTTATTGTAGTACCGATTTAATAAATTCATGGTAACGATTTTTCCAATCTTTAAAATTAACTTCAAAGCGCGCAGCCATATGATTTTTATCTTTTCAGGCATGTCGAAACAGCGCCTCCGGAGCAACCACCAAGAATAGCAAGAAGTTATAAGGTAGAAAGTCGGTGATAGTTGAATGTTTTGCATCGGGTGTCTTTCTAGCTGCATGGGAATAATCGATATCAATAACTAACAACGACGAGTTGTGTATTTTTTCATATAAAAAAATCACAAATATATTAAAAAAGAATCAAAACTAAACAAAATGTTTTGTTAGTATACGAGGTGGATTCAAAAAATAAGGTGAATTTTAATTTTTCTCAAAAAATATTTATTTATACATCAATTTCTATATTATTTCCTTCAAAGTAGTCGCCCTCAGATATCTGATACACTCGTGCTAGCGTTTTTTCCAATCCTCGAAGCAGTGCTGATATGCACTTTTTTGGTATGTCCTTGAGCTCTCTCAGCGATTCGGTTTTTATCTCCTCAATCGTCGCAAAACGCCATCCTTTCATGGGTCTCTTCAATCTTGGGAACAGGAAAAAGTCTAAGAGAGCCAAATGTGGTGAATACAGTGGCTAAGGCATGACAACGGTGTTTTTGTTTTTGGCAAATAATCTCTCACAAGTAAAGATGAGTGAGCAGGTGCATTATCATGATGCAAAAGCCATGCATTTTTCTCCACAATTACGGGCGTTTTTTCGTATTGCTTCACGCAAACGGCGCATAACTTCAAGGCAATACTCCTTATTTAGCGTACGACCTTGTGGTAAGAACTCTTGATGCACTACGTCATGGTAAACGAAGAAAACAGTGAACAAAACCTTGAAATTTGATCGAACTTGGCATGCTTTTTTTGGTCTTAGCTCACCTGCACTCTTCCATTGAGCCGATTGGGTTTTGGTTTCGATATCATGATTATATGCCCATATCTCGTCACCAGTTATGACCCTTTTAAGCAAATCTCGATCATTAAACAATTCCTGAGCGATACCCATGCGACAATGTTTTTGGGCAAAATTCTGCAATTTTGGAACGAACTTCGCTTCAAACGCTTCATGCCCAAAATTTCCGAAAAGGTTGCTGGGCATGAGCTAGCCGATATGACGACAATCTCGTCAGCTTCTCTAATTGTTATTCGCCGATTCTCCATAACAATTTTCTTCACTTTCTCAACATTTTCGACCGATGATTGATGTGCTGGGGTGTCCAAAACAGGCGTCGTTATTCACATCTTCTCGACCTTTTGTGAAAAGCTTGTACCACTTGTAAACATTTTTTTGACTCAGAGTAGTCTCACTGTATGCCATTGGCAACATTTAAAGTGGTTTTGAACACTTCATTCCATTTTTTACCACAAAATTTTATGCAAGTTCGAATGCAGAAAATCGCCGAACACGCAAACCACTTGTCTTATTTATGCCTCTCACAAACAAACTAAACCTGGTATATTGTTAAAACCGTAAACATATCTTCGAGACGAGTGTACCAACATAAAAAATAATAATAATAATGGAAAATCGAATTTATGTAGCCCGCGAAGTTAGAAAATTCACCTTTTTTTTAACCTTTAGTTGTTGGTGTGTGCCATGACCGAGTTCATAATTGCAGTTACTGTACCAAAATGTATATTTCCAATACAGCATCCCCCTTTTTGAGTAAGAAGCCTTGAGAATTTAAACATAAAAGTTTGCAAAAGTAAAGAGATGAATAGCCGAAGGAGAGACTGCAGAATAAAATGTAATTTAAAAAGACGCAGCTGTCTTCTCCTTATATTGATGGCACACGCGCACACCCACATAATGTCTGCTTTTTATATGTACACCAATTACATGTACATATGTACGCAGATACATACCTAAATAAGTGGTAAGTGGCAAGCGGTAAATGCTGAATACGAGTCAAAGTAAAATATTTGTGGTTATTCCACGGCGATAGCAAACCAATATATTAATGCATGGGGTAATGCGTTTGGTTGTATGTAAGCTCGAGTATGTAGATAGATGAGCTTTAACAGTGAAGCTGTACGTAACATTCCATTACTTGGTATGGTCTGATTGAGAGCTTTAGTACACCAGTGTAAGCGGTTAGCAGAGGGTTTGTCTATTTTTTATTCGCTTATATTATATTTATGTATGTATATTTCCCTGCAGTGTAGTAACTTGAACTGCCTTAGCTCTAACTTAAAGATATGTGGTTATTTGGGCTACGATAGCTCACGAAGTTACTTCAATAAATAAATTCACTTCCGCTTGGAAAGGGTTTTTTTTTCAAAAATCTTTAATTTTTAAAAACAATGCTTAGTATACGAAAAATAGTACATTTATGTACGCAACACTGAAAAAAATAGAATTTTTTACTTGTTTTTCATATTCGTCAAAGATAAATAGCTCATTTGACAGTTTTTTGATATTTCATAAATTACGAGTTATAAATCAATACGAAGAGCTAATACGAGTTACAGAATTGCAGCAGACAGCGGATAACGAGTTGATGGATACTTGTTGGCAAAATTAGAACACATTTCATAGCATGAAATTGCACAGAATAATTAGATTTGTTTCTATTTTATCCGACGGCACACATTATTTCTCAGGAAAGCGCAGATGGAGCTCCATTTCTTCATGTGCTATTTCGAAAACTCTTTGGCTCCAGTACAGAAAGTCCTTTAGACTCCTCGCCATTCAATTTTAAAACTCGGAGCTGTGATTATCGCTCACTGGACGATCGGTACACACGCGGAAAAGCGAGGGTTACCATTTAACCCCATTGCAGAAGCTGTGGGGACCTTTTAGAAGAGGAGACTTTCTCTGTAAATGTCCGAGTTTGGCAGCTAGACGACTAGGACCACTGAGTGCTCCTTTCTTCGCCAGCCTGGCGCAGTGCGCCAACCTAAATCCCATCAATCTTCTCCATTATATCAACAGCTCTGGCTGGCTGTAGATATCTGCATTTTGGAGGTCTCATAATGGTATCAAAACGGCGTTTTAGTGCTATTTGAGGAGTGCCCTATCTATACCTACCTATCCGACGGGTTGAAGACTCAGGGTTGCTTTACTGATCACTGGAAGAGAGTTGGTTTGTTTACAAGCAACAGCACGCAAATAAATAACAAGCAGATAGTATTCGATTTGCACAAGAAATCCCTCAAATTTTCAATAATTCTGCTTTCTAATATTTATTAATTTTTTTTTTTTTTGTAACAATGTGCTTCAACAAGTTGCTGTACAAATATAGCACACGAAAAGATTTCACTACATAATTACTTTTATTGTAACCACAAAATATCACCTGAAACTCGGTCAGTGGCAATAGTTTTTTCTGTCGCCGTCGTAATTGTGTTTAACCGGCCGAAATTTCCTACGGAAGTGGATCAGCTGTTCCATGTTCCAATTCTGTTCCATGCTTTGTGGCGCATTTTTATCAGAATACGAGTGATTAGAATAAAATAAACTAAATCGTTCGATTACGACATATATATGAAGACACCAAATTTCCTTACGAATTATCGCGATTTTTAATTTAATGTATCTACGAGTTCTCGCGATTCCGCTGCACAAGTAAATGTATTTAGTTTTTTATTATTGGAATATTGTAAAAGTAACTTCGTCATATAGGTTTTATGTAAACATCAAACTAAACTTGCAAAGAACCAAAAAAAATAAATTTTTACAATATTTAAAAATTTGCTATTGTGTAATGTTTTTTTCTTATCATTAATAGTACATTTTTTATGAAACAAAAAAAAAACCACAACCATTTAGGTTAAGTTAGGTTAGGTTGATCTGGCTGGGTGAAAGCCATCACATAGACCTATTGGTCCTTAGTAGTACCAGAGCTTGACCCCTACGTTTCCTTGTAGTAGGCTTCTTGTAATAAGCCTGCGTCTTTTGCGAATCTAAGTAAGCTCTGAAGCCCTAACCTTAAGAGACATTCTAACCTCTCTTATAGTAGAGCTCCTAAACATTTCATTCGGGTTCTAGCTAATGTTGGGTAAGAACATAGAAGGTGTTCAAGAGTTTCCTTCTCTTCTAGTTCATTGCAAAATCTGCAGCTATCATTGTTTGCAATTCCCATCTTGAATGCGTGTGCCGCTAACAAATTGTGGCATACCTACGATAGTTCCGATTTTCTTTCTAGACAGGACTAGTATGAATCTGGCGTATTTATCTGCATTCTGTGTACACATGCTTTTCGCAGTTTTACAAGCGACTAGATTGTTCCACCTCCGGTCTATCCGCATTTCTATGTCCGCAACGATGTCATTGTATACCGTATTTAAAGGTTTCAGTCTGCCCGCGGCTAGTCTCTCTATAACTTCCCTGGTCCTAAGAACGTTTCTAGATGAACAATCATATGAGTTTAATTCCTTTATTGCCGCTTGACTGTCAAAGTATAGTATATTTCTGTTGGAGTTGCTCAATGCCCCTTCTTATGCTATTCCTGCAGCTTTTCTACTGCAAAGAATTCTGCTTGAAAAATACTGCAATGGTCAGAGAGCTAAATTGTCCACCTGATGTCCATATCTGCGCAATGAATCTCTGCACCTACTCCGTCTAACATTTTCAAATCTTTTTCGCATCTCTTCTTCTATTGTTGTTCGGAATCGCTTCACCCAATTATATTTCGCCGTCATATAATCCGTATTGGTCCGATAACTCATACTTTTTGAACTATGCCCGAGTATGTTAGAGGTAAATCACCCTGTTGCGTTAAGTCTTGCGGCAGATCTAGCTGCTAGACCTTCTGCCGCAATGTCAATCGGAGGTAGGTTGAGTATTATTTCAAGTGCTATCGTAGGAGTGGTTTTAATTGCCCCTGTCGTGCAAAGTTCACCAATACGTTAAATACTTTCCACATGTGTTTTGTGTGTCGTTTTTCCTAATGCAGTCCACCACACTAGAGTCCGCGTTGGCTTATTGGCTTTACTACAGCTGAGTAGCACCAATACATTATTGAAGGAGATACACCCCATATAACTCCCAGCATTCTTTTACATGTATATAGTGCGTTAAACGCCTTTTTCTTCCTCTCCAATATATTGGGCTTCCATGATAGTTTGCTATCCAAAATTACTCCATGGTACTTTGCGTGGTATTTAAGCGTCAGTTCTACGCCGTTTAGCTCCAAGGTACCAATTCGGGAATTAATTGCCAAAAACAATTAAATTTTACAACATTTGCAAATTTTATTTGGTTTCATTTTTTTCCTATCATTAACCATAAATTTGTTTGTATATTTTTTATGCAAATCAGCCTAAAACTTGCAAAGAAGCCAAAAACAATTAAATTTTGCTATATTTGAAACAGTTTTTTTGCTTAACTAATTTTTTCATTATTTATACATTTTCTGTTATTTTGTTTTATACAAATCATTTATCATTAATTTTTACAATATTTCAATTTTTTTTCTAATCATGCATTTTTTTGTAACTTTTTTATACAAATCTTTTTTTTTGTTTTTTTGTAAAAAAACCAAAAACATTACAATTTTACTGGATTTCGAAAATTTAGCTGTACAATTTTTGTTTCTAGTCATTCATCACCATCATAGCTTCACAGTTCAGGATGAACCATAGAACAACGTCACTCGGTCTTCAGTTTTTCTTTTGACATCAGACGTGCCTATAGTTCGTATGTCTTTTACTATGTCATCTCTCCATCTTTTTCTCGGCCGTCCTCCTCTGCTATCGCCTTGTGGACGTTTGTGTTTTCGAAGTTTGGTTTTTACACTTCTATCGTTGCTCATTCGCAATGGACCGTATCATCGAATTATTTGCGCTTTAACATATCTGATAACATTTGCACCTCTGAAAAGTATATCTAACTCGTCATTGTAGCGAATGCGTTAAGTATCATCTTCAAGTCGGACAGCGCCATATATCTTTCTGAGAATCCATTTTTCGAAATTAATTAATTGAACGACTTCTTTTAATTTGAGAACCCAGACTTCGCAACTGTATGTGAGTGTAGATCTTATGGCGGTTTTCTACGTTCGAGGCTTCAGGTTTGTGGAAAGTAGTCTCGACTTCAACAGTTTTCTATGCGCGAACGAAGATTTATTTGCATTAGCTTAGGGAAAAATAAATCCATTATTTTATGGTTGATCTTTAGTTTCTAGTCATCTACCGAGAAAATAATGTATTAATGGTTAATGGTAGTAAAGGGTTAAGGTATGGGCCTTTAGCACTGCGACCATATTGATCTATTGTGCACCCTATGCTGTTTATTGACTGTTAAGTATGCTTATGAATTGTACCAGCTCCTTCTGAGGGAGTGATTGAAGGTCTTCATCTGTAAGCATGAACTTGTTTAAAAACCTTTTCCTTCTATGCGTCAACCCCGGAAATTTGATGATGAGATGTTCTATAGACTCTCTAGACATCTTCACAGCAAAATCTGCAGGTGCTGGTGTTAGTTATGCCTAATTTATTTATGTAAGTGTTTGTTGCAGGTGAAGTGACTCGTGAGGGCGCCTGTGAGTGTGCGAATGCTCTTTTTGTTTAACGTGAGGACCATGTTAGCTCTTTTAGCATTGAAACTTACGAGCTTTTTGGGAGTCTAAGACCCTCTACGTTGTTCCAATGCTAATTTATTAGAGTTTTGGCCCAGTATTTTACTTTTTGTTTTAGGCTGTTTTTGTTAAATCCAAACATGGACTAGGTCCGATGAAATTTACATCTGCCCCTTTTTTGGCTTGAAAGTCTGCCTTTTCGTTGTCGTCATATCCCTCATGTCCTGGTACCCAATTTAATGAGACATTGTTTTTGGATGCCAGGTTATTGAGTGCTTTGTGGCATTCTAAGAGAGTTTTTGAGTTGTAGGTATAGCTATCTAAAGCTTTAAGAACTGATTGGCTGTCCGAGAGTATTCTAATCCTTACTCTCTTGTGGTTTCTACGTTGCATGATGTTTGCTGCTTCCATTATTGCGTACTATTCCGCTTGGAAGATGGTGGTGTCCCTGGTGACAGTGAATGATTTTTGGACTCACTACTCCTGCTCCTACAACATAAGGTGTTTTTGATCCATCAGTGTACCTTTTTTGTGATTCATCATTCATCCATTTTGGGTTTGTTTTCCACTCGTTCCTCTCAGGAAAGGTAACTGTGCATCTTTTTGTGAAACAGAGGGTAGGGTCAATGTGGTCTGAAACTTGAGCCATGCTTATGGTATTTTTTATTTTATTTAGGATACTTAGGTGACCTGTGTGGTTGCCTAATTTGAAATTTTCTTTCATGTGTAGCATGAGTGCTTGCGTAGCTGCTTCCTCTTGGATTCCTATATGAAGTGGTGGGAGATTAAGGAGTGCTTCCATGCCAGCTGTTGGGGTAGTTCTCATAGCCCCTGTGATGCATAGGCAAGCAAGCCTTTGCACTTTTCCCAGTTTGGTTGCCGCTGTTTTTTGAATACACAGTAAAAATTTTAGTTTAATATTAATACCAATTTGGTGTTTATATATAACAATTCCAGAAAGTATTAAATTAAAACCATTCCGGTTTCAGAAAAGAGAGAGAGAAGTTAATTAAAATATTCTCTTTAAAAAACCAAGAATGAGACTGAATTATATACTTTAAGGGTTTAAAAATAACAAAATAACTTTTAGGCCAGCGCCGGCAGCACAGCGCGATAGCCTAGCGGCTAGCAATGTGGGCTTCCGATCCAAAATCCTTGGTTCGAATCACAAAAAAAAATTTTTTTTTATACATTTATTTTATTTTGTTTTATGATATGTTTATGAGGAGATTTTTTTCATGGCAGAAATACACTCGGTGTTTTGCCATTGCCTGCTGATGGGCGACCGCTATTAGAAAAATGTTTTTATTAATTTTGCTTTCACCGAGATTCGAACCAACGACCTCTCTGTGAATTCCGAATGGTAATCACGCACCAACCCATTCGGCTACGGCGGCCGAATACATAAGTGAAATAATAATAATAATACAAATACTTTCTTGGTTTTACTTTAAAGCAAATAATACTAAAGTTCAGAGTACATTAAAATTAATTGAGAGTGAGAAAATTTTTTAATACTTTTTTGGTTTTACTTTTAAACCAATAAATTTTAAATTGAATATAATTGAAACTTAAACTGAAACCAAAATAGCTTGAAACATTAAAGAGAGCATTTTAATGCTTTTTTGGTCTTACGTTAAATCTAATAGGTATTAAATTTCAAAAACGCAACGCTCAGCACCAATTAAAGTTTTGTTTTAAACCCATTTTGGAATTAAAATAATTGTAGAATATTTCATCGTATTAAAATAAAACTTTTTAGAATTAAAAATCAAATTTAATTCCAAAATGGTATAAATTCAATAGCAACTGGTATTAAATATAAACCATCATTTTTTACTGTGTAGATTTGCTCCACCATACTAGTGCCCCATACAGTATGATTGGTCTAACCAGTTGGGTGTATATCCAGAGGACCATAGGATCTGAGGCCCCAGGATCTCCCTAGCCCTGGTGTTTGGTTGCCCACAAATATTTCGTGGTTTTTTTTGTGTTATATTATTTATATGTGACTCCCAAGTGAGTTTTTTTATCTAAGGTTAAACCTAGATACTTGACCTCTTCCTTTAGTTCTATCACTGTTTCATTTATTTTCAATATAGGAAACTCCAACTTTCTTTTTCTTGTAAAGGGGATAATTGTGGTTTTGTTACGGTTGATCGACAGCCCCTCCTTTTTACACCATTCCCATGTTGCGTTCAAGGCATTTTGCATTAAGTCTGTTATTGTCCTTTCATGATTGCCTTTTATTATAAAAGAAATGTCATCTGCATAACCAATGGTTGTAAATCCCTTATTGCTTAGGTGCTGCACCCAGTCATCAACTAGTAGGGGCCATAACAGTGGAGAAAGAACTCCGCCTTGCGGACATCCCTTTTTCTCCAAACTAATATCTTTCTGCATACTCAGCTTAACTCCAAGGTACTTAAATTCATTGATGTTTTCGAAGTCATAGCTGCCGAATTGTAAGATATGTGTAGCATATCTTCCTTATATTTGTTTTTTTTTTTTTTTTGTTGATGGCAAATCCTATTATCCTAGCAGCTGATTCTATGCGCATTTTGTAGTCATTAATCATAATATGTTTACAATTAGCAAAGTATTTACAATTATTTATGATTAAATCTTTCCAATTTCAGCACGATGTGACTTTTTGCTTCTATCTTCATAGTCCTAACTCATTCTTTATTTTCATATTTTTAATATTTATTCAGTATTTTTGGGGGGATTGGAATTGACTGTAGAAGTATGCTCTAGTGGAATTTTTCCTCAGCATTTTATATAGAATCCGAATATGCTGCGAACAATGTCGAAAAAATCGTTCCATACAAATTGACCTGCCTTAATGTGTGTGTAAGCCTGTGTTTGCATCATCACCCAGAACCTATTAGGTAAAGCGTTCACGCTAAGCGCAAATATAACATATTCATGCCTCGAGCGCAGCATTCAGGGAATATACATACCACACAGCCGCATATATATAAGTGCATATGTATGCATGTGCATGTGTGTGTGTGTGTGCTGCTACCATTTGTATTCCAGCCAGCGCCAGCGTAATCATGTTAGTGTTCTATTTATGTATGTATATATGTGTGTATGTATGTTTGTATATATCTGTGTAGGTATGTATATATGCATATGCCGACTCATATAGCCCCACACATGCATACAAGCATAGCAGATGACCTGTGGCAATTTGCTCTGAGATAACAATAAAATGCAAAAGATATTAGCAATGGCAGTAGTGCCATCAGCGGCCACACAATGTACACAAGGCGCTTCAACAAATGCTCGCTCATATATCTACACACACACATATAAGTACATTCAAACTCGCCCATACACACTTGTTACACTTGGTAAAGCATGCAACCTATGCATACATACATACATACATATATATAAGTGAATATGCAAGTAACTAAGTGTTTTTTGCGGCCTTGTGGTCGTGTGGCCACTGAGTAACAACATGTGGGAAAAATAAAAATTAATTTATTATCAGTGGGACGTATAAAGTTGAAAGATTTGTGGTTCAATTATATGAAATTGCAAGCAAAGCGCAGGATACCAAAAGCTTTCAGTGTGTGAGCGTGAGCTCCTCATTGCTTAGCTGGCGCGTTTTGTTTATGTGTGTCTTATGCATATGTATGTTTGTATATGTGTGCATTTATATCTGCACTTATATAAACGCGTTTACGACTACTAATCTGCTCTCATTTGTTGTTACTCTTGCCTGTCGCACGCGCATACACACATACGAACGAGTAAAGTAAAGTTTTTTATTCATGAATCGTTTAGTAGCTCTCGCATAAGCACACTTTGTTGTTTATTTTGCTAATGCGAATTCTCTTTCTCTACTAAAAAGCTTACGCAGATGCAGCTGGGAAATGTATTTTTAGCTTAAATTTTTGATTTAGCCATTTATGTACTAGACAGCAGATTTTTATAGCTATACAAAGTTTTAACATTTCTAGTGCGTACCCAGATTAGTATACATAGTTAAAAAAATCGACTTGAACTATGCAACAGCAAATCTTGACTGTGGCTAATACAATTTTTTGATACTAATTTGTAATGTTACAGACTTAAAAACTTCTATAAAAATAACTGAATTCTCTTAAAATATTAACGTTTGCGGGAATGGGAAATTAAATGTATTCAATTTATTTATATTTTTCTTAAGATAGGGTTATATTTTATATATCCTTTACAAACAATAATAATAATTTATTTCATATCAGTATCGCAGAAGAAATAACAATTCAATGGGCAATATGGCAGCTCACAGAGCTACTGATTTCGATATTCCCGCACCGACGGATGGATGGCTTTCTCTTAAACTGTACAACCGCGAGCAACAAACACAATTTTTTGTAATCTTATTAGTGTTACAAATATAGGGGACCAGATAAGTATGATAGGAAAAGAAATTAAAAAAAAAAACAAGACACGATGTTTAAAATGCAGAGGTGTGGTCAACATAAGACCGTTAATCGGCTCTCACTTATTTTGAAGGAATGAGCTGATTGGCTAAATGGGGATATGACAACGGTTGGTTTAGAAAAATACTGAGACTGAGTTGGTGTCTTATGGAAAACAATCAACACAGCCACCTCTTATATTACTTCGTTGCCTTCTGAACAGCAACTAAATGGACGAGTGTGGGAATATGTCTGTTACTCTCACATTTTTAGGGGTGCCTTTTATATTTCGGGATTAGAGAACAAAAACAAATTTTAATCATCGAAAATCACTTTATTGTTTTTCAAAATATTCTCCATAAAGATCTATACACTTTTGCATGCGTTTGGATCAATTGTCGAAGCACTTTTGCCACTCTGAATGAGATACCTCCAAAACATGCATTCTGAATGCCGCAACCGCTTCTTCAGGTGTCGAAAAACGTTGACCTCTCAGTTTGTTTTTTACGTACGGGACTAAAAAGAAGTCATTCGGTGCCAAGTCAGGACTATACGGCGGATGACCCATTAATTCGATGTTTTGGGCGCTCAAAAATGCAGTTGTTTGAGCCAATGTGTGAGAGCTCGCATTGTCCTGGTGAAGAGTGATCCGTCTTTGGCGATTGATTTTCCTAACTTCTTGGAAGACAACTGGCAAACAAATGGTTGTGTACCACTCAGAATTTACTGTTCTACGTTGTTCTAGTGGCACGGTTGCGACATGTCCAGTTTTTCCGAAAAAACAGGCGACCATTTGCTTGGAAGTGCTTCGTGCGCGAACAACTTTTGTTGGATTTGGCTCATCTTGAAACACCCATACAGTCGACTGCTGTTTACTTTCGTGCTCATACGCGTAAATCCATGATTCATCACCTATCACGATGTCATAGACGTGTTTCGAAGCCCCGCGATCGTATTTTTTGGCCATTTCCTTCGACCAATCGACACGAGCCTTTTTTTGAGCGATTGACAAATTGTGTGGGATCCAACGCGAACAAATTTTTTTGACAGTCAAATGTTTATGCAATATTGAATGTATGCTGGTCCCACTAATGCCTAAGATTGTCTCAATCTCCCGATAGGTCACATGACGTTCTTGCAGTATCAGTTCGCGCACAGCATCAATGGTTTTCGGAACAACAACTGATTTTAGACGACCTTCACGAAATTAGTCTTGGAGTGAACTACGACCACGATTGAGTTCACCATACCGTCGATAAACACTGGTCCTTGATGGAGCTTCATCGCCAAAAAATGAATTAAGTTCATCCATGCAATGTTGCTGAGTTAATCCACGTCGAAAGTTGTAAAAAATAATCGCACGAAAATGCTCACGATTTAATTCCATTTTTGGACCGAGATGAATCTTTTAAGTTACTGTAAACAACACAAATAGCGATGGTATTTCAAAACGTGATACAGCTGCCAGTTGCCAGATTGCAATACCAGGGTTTTCTTTACTTTTTAAAATTTTCATTTGTTTGTTTTATTTTATTTCCTTTTTTAACCCTTTTAATTTATTTTTATTTTTTATTTTACTATACTTTAACTTATTTGTATTTCAATATTTTGCTTTTATTTATTTTATTATTCGGCCGCCGTAGCCGAATGAGACGGTGCATGACTACGATTTGGAAGACGTAGGTTCGAAACTACGTGAAATACCAAAATTAAGAAAAAGTTTTTTCTAATAGCTGTTGCCCCTCGGCAGGCAATGGCAAACCTCCGAGTGTATTTCTGCCATGAAAAAGCTCTTCATAAAAATATCTGCCGTTCGGAGTCGGCTTGAAACTGTAGGTCCCTCCATTTGTGGAACAACATCAAGACGCACGTCGCAAATAGGAGGAGGAGCTCGGCCAAACACCTAAAAATAGTGTAAGCGCCAATTATACGCATATGTGTATATAATATATATTTCATATTTTTTCCCATTTTTGTTTTTATTATTGTATTTTTTTTTTATCTTACTTTATTTCAAATGTTATTTTTCTTTTTAATTTACTTCGTTCGTGTTTTATTTTACTTTCTTAGTGTTATTTTATTGCATTATATTTTACTTTATAAAATGTTTTTCCTTCTATTTATTTTATTATATACATATTTTTTCATTTTTTCTCAATTTTTTTATTCCATTCCATTTCATTTTGTTTTAATTTATTTTAACTTTATTGTATTTTATTATTTTTTCCTTTATTTTATGTTATTTGGTTTAATATTAATTTTTTTTTATTCCATTTCGACATTCCTTATTTCTCTCAATTTCCTTTTATATTTTTTTGTTTATTTTTCATTTAATTTTATTTTAGTTTTTTTACTTTTGTGCATTTTATTTTTATTTGTTGTTAATTTTAATTCAATTTTTATTCCATACTATTATATTTTTTGTTTCATTTTATTTTGTTTTGTTTTATTTTCTTAGTTTTATTTTATTTCATTATATTTTACTATATTAAATGTTTTTGCTGTTGTGTATTTATTTTATTTTATTTTAACTTATTTAAATTTTATTTTATTTTACAATTTGTTTCCTTTATTTTATGTTATTTAGCTTAATTTATTTTATTACCTTTTTTCTTCATTTTTTTATTCAACATTTCACTTTTCTTTCCTCTATTGTACTTTATTTTATTTTCTTTTTCTTATATTTTATATTTTTTGTTTTATTTTTTTTCATTAGTTTTATCTTTTTTTTCAATTCATTTTATTTTAAATTGTTTGTTTTTGTTTACTTTATTTTATACTTTTTGCTTAATTAATCTAATTTTTATTCCTCATTATTATAATTTTGCTTCTTTTTTATTTTACTTGTTTTTAATATTTATTTTATTTTTTGCTTTTTTTAATTTATTTTATATTTTTGTTTTATTTTATTCCATGTTATACTATTTTTTTAATCAGTTTATTGTCTTAATAATTCATATTATTTTAGTTTTGGTTGCTTTTCTTTATTTTACTTTATTTTATTTTTTTTTTTGTTTTTTGCATCCCAAGAAAGGAGTTATTTACATTGATTGGCGATAGCTTTGCTGCAAGCCAATAATTTATAACAGGTACAAAGATTACAATTAAATAAATGTCTATAAATATTATATAAAATAGTTAACAATTTTACAAACAAGAAAAGCGTTTCCTGTAAAAAGTTTCTGACTATGTGACAAGAATTGAGTAAAGCTGCTTTCTGCATGTCGAAAATTAAGTTTTCTGGGAGTTGAAGAGTTCTCACGTTGTCTGCTAAGATTTTATGCACTAGTCCATGGGTTGAGATGGTAATTGGCAGTATGTGCACCTTCCCTAGCTTCCACTGGCGTTTGACATCAATGCCTAAGGAAGCTCCAGAATATTTGGATATTTTTTCCGCATATGTTTTTTGCATGTTTTTGTTTAGAGGAACAGCAATATCAACTATATAACCAGTCGTTTGAGATTTATCAATCATTAAAATATCTGGCCTATTGTGGTCTCGTGTGGCATTTGTTAAAATTGTTCGGTCATAATATAGAAGGTAGTTGGAGTCTTCTTGAACAGGTTCTGGGGTGTATCTGAAGTACGGTATTTTGCTTGGATTGAAGTTGTACATCTGCGTCAGTTTTAGATGGATTATTTTCACGATGTCATTGTGTCTCTTCAGGTACATAGAGTTTGCCAGTGTGGTGCATCCCGCTAGCACGTGGTCTAGTGTCTCACACCGACTATTGCATCTTCGACATATGTCTGCAGCGGCATTTGGATCTCGCATTACATATTTAATGTAATTTCTAGTTGGAATCACACCATCTTGTATGGCGAAAATGGTAGCCTCCGTTTCGGCAAATATCGACCTGTTGGTAAGCCATAAGTGCGACAATTTTTGGTCGACATTTGGGATTAGCAAGTTTTTCGATATACGCCGTGGACAGCCATTTCAGACCATCTTTGGATCTTTTCATCTATTGTGGTTGTGTTCCTGATTTCGTAAGATTGATTCATCCGAAGTGGGGTGTAATTATCATCCGCAGCAATTGCAGCCTTGTGCAGATCGGATTGGGAGCACTTATGTTGTAAGTATGCTCTTATGTTTAAGATAAGTTTGTCATGCAGTGCTCCAACATCAATCTGTCCCCTGCCGCCCGCTTTGCTAGGTAGCATCTTTCGAATGGCAGAGCTTTTTGGATGACGTGACTTGTATTTAGTCATAATTTTGCGCACTATTCGTTCTAGATTTTCTATTTCAGTAGAAGACCATTTTACAATTGCGAAGCTATACGATACTACCGGGACGACAAATGAATTAATAGCGTGGATTTGGGTTTTCCCATTAAGTTGGGTTTTACAGACAGCGTGAAGGCGCCTTTTAAATTCTCCTATCAGATTTTTTCTCATTTGCATCGTATTTATGCTGCTGCTTTGCATAACTCCAAGGTACTTGTATACCTCTCCCGGCTCCATTTCTGTTATGTCGAGTCCGCTACATTCTGCAGTTACATGTCGAGAAACCACTTTACTTTACCTTAACTATTGTGATCTTTCGGCATTTATCAAGTCCAATAGGCATTTTAATGTCATTGGAGAAGGTTTCGACACATTTCAAAAGCTTATCTAGATGTGTGGAATTGCTGGCGTAGAGTTTCAAATCATCTACGTAAAAAAGGTGGCTCAGTCGGAGTTTTCCAGACTGTCCGTGTTTTAATACAAACCTATGTCCCGTCTCATTCAGGATGTGACTTAAGGGGTTCATGCTGAGAACAAACCAGGGCGGACATATTTTATTTTATTTTATTTCATTTTTTTTATTTTATTTTATTCTATTTAATTTTTTTATTAAAAAAAATTTCAAAACCAGCTTTTGAATCTTACATTGAAATTATCTGCAAGATGAGGCTAATAAGTTTACGTTAACGGATGAGTAAATTCAGTATAATTACGCCTTCTTATGCCATTACATTCGTTTCCTACATCTAATCGAATATGAATTATGAAGAAACAAATATTCGCTTCCTGTTCACTTTTTGAAGTGAAACTTCTTTAGGCGCGTCGGGGGCCCCAAGGCAGATTGAAAATAGGCGAGTGAAACGGTAAGTTCGGAGCGTTACCGAAATCCGTCAAATGGCACTGCTTTGCCAGTAGTGGTTTTGTATTGTATTAAAGAACTGTTGCATACTTTTAGGCACTCGATAATAAAGTGTATCGATATTTTCAATAACTTTCTAAAACCAGGGAATGTTAATGCAGGGAAAGTTAACGAAATGAGAAGGCGCAAAATTTAATAGCAGTTTTTCGAGTTGCAAATTGAAGATTCTGCTAATAAGGCAGTGTCGCCTATTCATGTTGCTGGTTTGCTAACGACTGAACGATGGAGAGTAAGAATACGTGTCATCAATTGATGTATGGGATGGACAGCACTGCTCTATAGCAAACTACCCACGCCGTGCATCAGCCGTTCAGTAAGTGTGAAGCGAGGTTAGGATATTGCGTTGACCTGTGATTCGCACTGAACGAAGCGATATTCTTAATAGTTTTTAACAATATCGCTAAATCGAAGGAATATACGTATTACGGCTATTGATTTTTCTTTATTGCGTAACTATTTAGAGGAAATTCAGTGTGTGTTGGTGAACAATTAAGTTACGGGCAAAACGAGTCAGAGTGAGACTGATGTGACGCAAACTTGCGCATCAGATGCGACTCATCAACAGATAGTTGTCTCCAATATGCCTGATGAAATACATGGCAATCCAAGGTAAATATATCAAATAAATATATCAAAAAATATATCAAAAAATATATCACATAAATGTACGATGAAATACATCACGAATGAGGGATTTCGAATACATAACCTCGTTAACGTGTGGGTTTGAATAGAAAATTCACTAAACTCGTAATTAATACACAGCCCCGGTAAATTGGTTTATTGCGGTGTTTCTGTCATCAATACGCTTTTTAATCGGAATATAAAATTGATTGGAAAATAAGAACACTAATAAATGATCTAGGGACGTGATTTCTTCAACGGATTCGAGTGTGGACGCGCTTTTCTGAAAAAAAAAAATTAAAACCTGAATTTAACACGAGAGATGGGGGAGAGATCTAAACCGGGGCTCCCATGCATGGAACAACCAACTTAGAAGTTTCACTTCTACCGTGCGTGAGTCTGACAGACCCTAGTTTTTTTTTTATTCTCAAATAAACGCATTTTAGAATATCAATTTATCAAATCTGAATATTAATTTAAAATAAACATTGCACTGAAATATGTATTTGTATGTGTATCTGTGAGTAATCCTCAGAAGAGTAACCAGATACACGAGAAATCTGCACGTACTTGACAAACAAATTTACAAATCTACAAATTGACAACAAACACAATTACGAGTGTATAAGTGACCAGCGCACCGAAGGCGTATATACGAAAGAAAGAAGAAGACACAATTGAAAACGGAAGAAACGGTAGACATTCGATAATCACTCAGTGAAAGGTCGTTTCGTTATATTTTACAAACAAAGAAAGATATCAACATACAGGCCAACAACTACACGAAATTTCTATTTGGTAATAAATTGAAATCAATTAATAATCGATGAGAGGCAGCAGGAAATGCCCTGGCGATGCTTGTAAAAGTAACAAAAACAACTAAAATCGTTGACAAACGATATAAATTGAAGCGTGCTTGAGCACGGATAATCTATGCCGGCGTGATGAAATAGACGCCATGGCACTGTAGGTGGTACACGAGCATTTATATTTACATACACACACACGCATACATACATAGAAGCGTAGACACCAAACAAATGAGCAGAGGAAACACGACAAATTACCGAAAACCCCACAAATAGTGGCATGACGAAAAAGTAGCAGTTCAAGAGGAAGCTGTGAAGTTAGAGAGGTGGGGACGTGCGGTAAAAAGCTGCATTTGTTTTCGGTTGAAATCGATTTTGAGCTGTTGTAGCTGGTAAAGCCCGGCTGTAGGTTTATTGTTTGTTTATTGAAAAATAATTGTGCATCATGCCAACGACATCCGACATCCGCAACAACTGCAAACATTCAAACACACACACACACACCCACACACACGTATACTTTTGCTTATACAATTGCTTTAGGCGGCGGATAAGCAAAGTAGCAAGCACAACGGACATTGAACCAACGGCAGCAGAATTGATGAATCTCACAGATAACCCGCAGGTAACCTTTTGTGCGCTACTTAAAGGGCCCCTTAGTTTCAATGTTTCTCCATCTTCGCTCTGTGCACCCTCTTAACTAGCGCTGGGCGAGCTAGCAGAGCGTTCTCCGAATGTTTGGCTTATCTTGTTGAGTTTAATATGGTTTATTGTTGTTGTTGTTGTTGTTTTTCTATGGTTTGTTCATTTTTCATTGCTTTGAATTTTCGGATTCGTCTTCTGATAACGTGCCCGTGTATATGTGTGTGTTGTGTTGCTGCTACTGTCATCATCAGCAACATCATTGTTGCTGCTGATACTCATGTTGTGCCTGCTTTTGCTGTTGCCATGTCTGTTTCGGTTTGGGTTACTCTCCGGTGCTGTTCTTTGCCGTTTATGGACAAATGGATTTAGCATATCGTCTAAATCAATCTGTTAACAATACTTATGGGGATTTTGCTCAATTTTCACACTTTCAACTCTGGTTGAGCCACAAGAACAACAAATAACAATTTTACCAAACCATGAATTCCACATAACAATGGCTGCAATAAACAGTTGCAACGCACAAGACCGAAGATGATTGCTGGCTGCTGTACAAATGCGTGCCGGACTCATCGCTCACTGCTGTGCAGCTACCAGTCAAGTTTTCTTGCGTACTTTCAGCAACCGTTTGCCCCTGCTTTTGATCCTACACGGTCTTTGCTATGGCCTTATGAAGCTTATCGGTAAGGTTATAAATTTTATTGAACTTCAAAGTGCCCACCAAAAGCGTTGCTGAAAGTTTCGGCTTGTTTGGCTCTCGTCGATATGGCTTATGCCTTTTATGGAATTCTATTTAAGATATTCCTTACGGAATTTGACCACATCTTAAGCGGTTAATCAATTTACAATAAGGCATGCAGATGGCTAGAGATGAAGTGAGACTTCTCGCAGACTCTTGGGTATATGCACAAGTATTTATAGATATGAATATTTACGGTGGCGGTAAAATAGAAAAACTCAGTGGTGCCGCAAGAGACTGATGCAGTGATGAGGGAATGGGCATTTAATTTTTCTAATTTAAGGAATCTAGTTTTTTTTACTAAAAATAGTAAGTATTCTAAATGGGTTGTATTGCGAACGCTCGCATTTTAAAATTTCCTGTTCAGATGCAGACGATTATGATATTCTAATGCCTTTCTTGGAATTGTTTCTCATAAATACGCAAGTGTTTCAAAAGTAAATTTTTATATGGATAAAGAGCAAGCCAATCTGGTCGATGGGATTATTAAAACAGTTTGACAGTCCTCAACCAATCGCCGTACCGTGTAGTATCGGGGGAACTTGATGAAAGGAATGTGTGCGAATTAGCTGATTATGTTCCCAAAGCAATATTAGGAATAGAGAACGACCGAGTACCGATTTTAAGACCGAACAGAACCGCACTTCAACCAATTTCAGCCGAAGCCAAGCCGAAACGGAAGCAAACTTTTTAAAGGGTTCAAGTAATAAACAAACAATTAATTTTTAAACAACCAGGATTTCTATTAATAAAAAAGCTTAAAAGATGCATAAATCTCAATCACATTAAACTCATTCCTCGATGTGTGCATGCAGTAATTCTTTAGTACCTGAAAGTAGTAGATAAAAATATTAGCTCATCGGCGTGGTAGCCGTGGGTTTTGATACCAGTACACAACCAGTAACAACACAATTAAAAAACAAAATTTAACCAAAAAAATGTACCGAAATGTTCGGCCAAAGTTCAGTGTTTTTTTCGCTGAAGCCGAACTGAAACCGCACTGAACTTTTGTAGCTGAATATAACTGAAGCCGAAATCGAAGGTCGGTCGTTCTCTATGTATACCTCTAGTTAAAACCAAGAAATTGATAGCAGCACAAAACATTTGGTCCAATAGAAGTTTCACCACAACTGAGAGAGGATCTGGTGATTCATTTTTAGTAAACCTGTATAGCCTACATCAGTGTGGCTCTAGACCTGGAAATGCACAATAAACCGTATATTCACAAAACCCCATGCCTTGGAAAAGACTCATGAAAGGAGAAGCGACGCACATCATCTTTCCGTTGATTTTAAAGCCACACGTAAAGAAGTTGGTCATATGCCGCTTTGACTAAATTTAGTATGCCCGCAAAACGTATACCGCTGTGTTAAAAGGCATTGAGCAATACCAGCAACTCAACCATAATTGGGAAAGACCTCCCAAGCGAGATTTCAGACATGGTGACTCTCTGTCATGTAACTTCATTACCCAGACGCTGGAAAAGATTGTGCGAGCCACCGAACTTAATCGCTCGGGCACAACTTTTTATAAGAGTTGTTAGTTCTGCCTTTTCCAAACTGGATAAAGAAGCAAAGCGAATTGGTCTGGGGGTGGACGAGGACAAGACGAAGTACCTCCGGTCATCAAACAAGCAGTCAGCGCATTCGCGTATCGGCACTCCCGTCACTGTTGACAGTTATGTTTTTAGAGTTGTAATTTCAGACTTAAAATTTTCTGACAATTGCATAGAAATTCACTAAGAAGTGAATTACAGAACCTGCCCGGTTGCATCAAAGCTTTTCGAATTCAGTAGTGCGATTCTCTAACTTTTAACAATTCGAAAATTGTTATTATAGTCTGCAGTATTTGCCGTTTGCATTAACGATTTTGCTATTCACAAACTTATGTTAACTAACACTAAACATCTGTATGTTTCTATTTATTCAAAATGATAGAGATGCCACTCTCTGTCAAATTAAATATCAAAATGAGCGAATAGTTGCGTGTTTGAGTGTTTCTTCAATTATATTTCCACAAAGTAAGTAAAATAAAATAATTGTTTATTTGAAAAATATTTACTTAATACGTTTTGTACATATGTACGCTGCTTTGGGATATAAAAGAAGGCGTGCCACAGTCCAGCAGCTTAAACAAAAATTTCTTCTAGCGCTTGCCACTCCACTTGGAAAACATGGAACGGTTGATTGCATCTGTTCGGAAAACGGACGACTGGCTCATGGATATTCGAAATTGCTCGCCTACGGGTCGTTGGTAGCATCAAGTCGCAAAAAAACTAATGCAGCACTAAGTTGACTGTCAACCTGAGAAATAAGGCCCCAGTCAAGTCTGGAGTTAACTGGAATATTTATTGGAACTCCCCAGCATCCAAATGGAAAGCATTGTCTACATTCCAAAGCACACGTTGATCGCCTGCTTGAGGGTTCACTACCTCCTACTATCCACGCGATAAGTCATACGTCAAATACTCGAAATACATTTTCGCGTTGCGTTAATAAGTTTTTGTTAATATAATATAATTTCATAGTTTTAATTCAAACTACTAATTATTGTTTTCTTATTTAATTTAACCACTCCAAAATGCATGTCGTTTAGTTTGCGATAATCGACAGGTTAACCAAACAGCTGATTTTGTTTTATCGATTATCGTTATAAAGTGGGTTACCGAATAGCAAAATCGTTAAAATTGTGATTAACGAACGAAAACAACGCGAATACCGTTAAAATGTGTTAGTGAATCGCACGACAGGTCTGCAGTTCGCAATCACCAATATTTACTCTACGCCACTTCGCAGTTAAATTTTTTTCCCCCACTTTAAGGGGAACACCACTGTGATTTTTCAAAAAAATCGATTTTTTTGTTTTGCATTTTCTTAAAGTAGATACATTCAAAAATATGTAACGGCCAATGAAAACTTTAAACGCGTTTTTCTCAAAACGACTTTTTTGAACACGATGGCCTCGATTTCTCGAAGACTTATGAAACGATTTTAATTTTTTTTTTATCTTTTATACATGTATTGGCAACAGTCGTACATAGCCGTTTTTAAAAATTCCAAAAATTAATATTTTTTTAAGCCTTTCGAAAGCAAAAAAAAGGGTAAAAACACAAACTCATTTTTCAAACCTGCACCATTTTCTCAAAAAAAATATAAAAACCGTCTCGTTCGACGATAGCCATTGCTGTATGTATGAAGAATTTTTTTTTGGGTTTTTGCTTTCAGATGATTTTTCACCGCTGTATCGTGGCCACCAGTGTGCATCAGTTTTTTATGCCGTCATTGCATTAACATTAAAAACAATTGTAATTTTTAATATTTTTTAATAAACATTTGTGTCAGCATAGTTGAATATATGTTCAATAAATTATAATTTGTTCGATCCTCAAATACTCATCCCGTCTTATAAAAAAAAAATCATGAAAGTCACTTAATTTTCACGCATTCACAGTGGTGTTCCCCCTTAAGGAAATTTGTGAACCAAAAAAAAAAAAAAATATTACCTTCAATATTCAATACGTCCAAAAAATCAGCGGCATTTTAGTTATTTATTATTTACTATCAGTTGTGAAGCATGGTAATAGTTCTTTCTGAGATCTGGTTCGAATTTTGCCTATCAAATTCTATTGAAACCTGCTAACGCTTTCATAGTAGATAAATGAATGTTGCACAGAGTTATTACATACCAAAAAAAACTGGCGTTCTCTATTTTGTCATGGAGATAATTTGAATTTATAAGGCCTAACTAAATAAGATCTAACCCTGGCATGGCAAACCTCCGAGTGTATTTCTGCATTAAAACAAGATTCTCATGAAAAACCATTTGCCATTCGGAGGTGGCATACAACTATGGGTCCACCTGCTTGTGGAAAAACATCAAGGCGTATACCACAAATGGGAGGAGTTTCGAGTGAATATACACACATATATGCGAGTACAAGTAAATAAGATCAACCATCAAAACCTTTACCGAAAAAAGTAGCAGGGAAAACTGAGAAAAGTGAAAGTGTTTCTTATTTTGGTAGCTTTAGACTTATGTCAATGCGGCCGTTGGAAAAAATTATCCTTGGCACTTAGCAAAGATAGAAATCTTTCTTCAGTTCCGAGAATCAGGATTATTGGCAAACAAATGTTAGATTTTAACGAAACTTACGAATGGAGGCAGAAAAACATATTTTTAGAGGGAAATAAAGACAACATTGACTTTAACATTTTAACATATATGGATATGTTTGGCCGTTTTTTTTTTTGTTATCTTTTTTTGAAAAAATATGTATTAAAACCTACTGCTTTTCACTTATTCTGCTTAAATTGTATGACATTAAAAATATACGAGCTTTTTTCAATCACAAAATTCGTAAAATATTTTACCTTTTTAGTTTTTTCGCATCGAACTTTTTTCGACCGTCGTTACTTTATCAGATGTGTACAAGGTGAAATATTATTAAATACGTTTAGATATAACTTTTATTCTTGGCTTTATACTAGTGAAAGAGTTTTTAATAAAAAAGTATAATTGAAATGGTTTTGCTTATCATTTAATTTGGTAGCAGAGCTTCTCATGTAATTTTCTCCAGTTAATTTGCTGCAAAGTAATGAATGTAGTTTGGGGATCCCCGTATTGTTATATCGAGACTATGTATCGATTTTTATAATTACCGTTATTTCGAAGCGCTCATTTATTCAACCATTAATTATTCGATCTCCGAAAATTAGAGACCAACTTGTTTGGACAACCTCGACGAGATATTTCAATTTTCAGTCAAGTTTTGAAATGGTGTGTTTTGAGTGTTTCTTTAAAAGAGTGTAAAGCGGTAGCGAAAAAAGCTGTTTTATTTTTATTCTGACTATTTTATTTTTTGATTCATTAGTACAAAATAAAAATTTTTGTTTGGCCATACGAGGTTCGTCTAAAAAGTTGTCAGCCTTCCAAAATGGTCTTCATAGGGCCAATGGGCACAGTATAGTCGGTTTTACTGAACCGATTTTTGATGAAATACAGGGTTTGATTGAAAAGTAATGAGCGTTATTTTTTTTAAGCAAGTTTATTAAACCTTTGGGTTATATAACTAATATTCTCAAAATAAGACCCTTGAGTGTCAATACGCCGCTGGTAGCGGTCCTTCCAATACAGGAAACATTTTTTAAACTCATCCGCCGGAATCGCGTTCAATTCGGCTGTCACAGTTTTTTGAATCGCCTCGATGGAGTCGAAAAGCCTCCCCTTCAGCTTTCTTTTCAGGCGCGGGAACTAGAAGAAGTCCGGAGGGACAGATCTGGGCTGTAAGGAGGGTGGGGAAGCACCGGAACCTCCATCTTGGCCAATGCAGAGGTGCAGAGGAAGGCGGTGTGCGCCGACGCATTGTCTTCGACGTCATCCCGGCCTTCCTTGAACGACTTGTGCCACCATTTTATTCGGGCACTGGACAGAGATTGGTCCCCGTAAGCCTCCTTGAGTAGCCGAATGGTTTCGGTACTCGTTTTGTTTAGCAAAATTTGATCGAGTAACGTTGCTCCAACGATTGCTGCATTTTCGCCACTGCAAAATCCTAACACACTTTTAAAACAGCTTTCACGCGCGGAGTGATGTTGCCAGCGGACTGGGACCGGTCAGACGCTCCGCGCGGGAAGGCTCATTACTTTTCAATGAAACCCTGTAAAATTTAAATGACGTGGAATAGATGTCATTATCGTGTGAACAACGACTATTTGGAAATACAATTTTTTAGTGTTGTTTAAGGAACTGTAAAGTCAAAAAAGGGTCAAAAAAACAGTGTTTATCTTTGAACGTCATCTCATTTTGTCAAATATTATTACATTTTTTTTAAGGATTGTAGTTCAGACGAAAACGACATTCATACTGAACAATAACCTTTTTGTCTGTTTGATTTCAGATACCTATGAGTCCCGGAATCCGTATCGCAAGGGACATATCTGTTTTTGGAATACCATTTTTTGAAGGCTGACAATTTTTTGAATGAACCTTGTATGGCCAAGGACAATTTTTTTTTGTTTTAAAATTAATCAAAAAATAAAATACTCAAACCAATGCTTTTACATAAACACTCAAAAGAACACGATTTCAAATGAAGCGAGGTCCTTATTCACGGACAGACCAACACCACTATTAAATGTTTGTGAGCCAAAAGAATTATATGTTGAAATACATATGAATTGCTGTTTTCGATGAAGGAAAACTTTAGATTCAAACACAGCTTCTTTTTTATTTAAAACATGCCAAACAACGTGCAAGAAAATGCAAGAGTTCAAACCTGACTTCGTTCAAACCCGCATAGTAATTACAGCTATAAATAAAAAATTTAATAAAAGCGGACAAAATTAGTTGTACCTCATTCGCTAAGAAATTCTGAGCATTTTTCCACACCCCATAACACCCAAAAACAGTAATATGTTCTCAGGTAACTCATAATTAGTATAGTTATAGTATTATATACTTACTTTTCCCTCTTCCCTCTCCACATTTCAGAGGAAATTGAAACTACTGGATGTACATAAATGTGAGAACGCATCTATAAGTGCATAACGAGGTATACTGGCCCGTCGTGCGGGTGGTGAAAGTGTAAAGTTTCATTTGGCAAAACGTCCTTCGACAAAGTGAAAGTTGTATGCAACCGAAGAAAATTAATTAACAAACAAATGCGAGAAGCGCCAAAAAAGGAAGCCAAACCAGCAAAAATGGGGAGAAAATAAATTACAAAAGCGTGAGCTGCATACCTTTATTACTTTTGTTAAAGGCGTGAGAAGCGAAATGGGGAGCGACTAAGGTTTGACTGTAGATATGAGTGGTACGTGAATGGATGATAATATGTTATTGTGTGGATTGTGAGAAATAATGGGAACATTGACGGCAATTTGCATTAGTTTATAATGATACTGGATTTGGTGTAAAGTGAATAGGTTAAGAGAAATGGGAGAATGGCAAAGGGAAAATGGAAGCAGTGGGAAAAACTTTCCTAAGCCCTAATAACTTCCCAAAAAGTATATTAAGTTGTAGCCAACACAGTTAAAAGGAAAGATAATAAATGGCCATAATAAAAACTATACAAAGTATAAACCTAGAAAGAAGGGCTTTTAACTTTGAATCGACTGCCAAAATGTCGTATAAATTGAATGAGATTAGCGATTGCGCAGACTTTTTGTAATTGTTGAACAATCCGATTAAAGATTTTTCTTTTTGATACTTCGAGAGAGATAGAATAAATAACCCATAGTATTCTGAATTTTTCTAAATCTTTTTTTTTTATTTTTAGTCTACTTCAGATTTGAGGGAGAAGCGAAGCTGATTTGGCTAAAAAACTCATAAAATGTTTTTTAAACCGATCAAAATTTAAAAACCAATATTCCGATTAAACAGTACAGCTACAGCTAATTGTCATACTTTGAGCAATCCTCTACAATAATTAGATCAGGTTAGTTGATGGGTGCAAATTTTCCATAAGCGCACGAAGGCAGTCCTTGCCTTGTTCAATCTGTTGCTCTCAGAATATTCAACGCATGTGTCAAGTTGACGCTGCTATGTAGAAATAAAACGTGGATTGTTTTGAAAACGATCACGAAGAAACTTCAATGCTTCACTAACAAATGCTTGAGGTTAATATGAAGAATATTCTGGCCCAACATAATAAGTAATGCAGAGCTCTGGAGCCAAACGAACAAAGAGCCCATCTTATGCCAGCAAACACGCAGAAAATGGAGCTGAATAGGCCACGATCTTAGAAAACCGTCGTACATCATCACAAGAATGACACTATGTAGATTGCAATCCTCAGTCAAGCGTAAGTCGCAGCCGGCTAAAGAACAACTAGAAAAGATCTATTCGGCATGACTTATCCTCCTTACACACTAGCTGGAACAATTCGAAGACGATAGCATCTTTGTAGGGACGCTATGCTCTTCAAAGGAGTAATCATAAAAAAAACATGATTGCCCCGACGGAGGAGATCTCACTTGAATGGTAAAATTATGTTCCAATTAAAGGGAGAGAAAGGCGGAGTAGAGTGTTGCCCCCTTCACTCTTCTCCGCCTTTCATGACTCTACTCCGCATTTTATGACGATTAAGAATAATTAATATGAAAACTTCTGCATATAAATGATACAATTTCACAGGCGGCTAAAGTTAAGAACCAAATTTTAGTAGATACCAGGCCAAGAATAGCTACTGCAGAGACTCCACCTAGTTAACGTCCTTATAGAGCTAACGAAAAAGTAACTTGAAATTATGTTGAGTGTCATAAGATCGATATACAGTGTATCGCTAAAGTAAGTATGCAGCGATGATTTTACCATGGTACAAAAGAAATAAAACTCAAAAGTAACACTACGAAAACAAAATACAATTTTATTTATTTTTCAAAGTCTTATATACATATTTACAACAAAAAATAATATAAAAGTAATTCTTGTTTTAGCCAGATCGGCTTAATATGAAAAAAGTCTTAAAATCACATCACAAAAATAAGTATGCATTCAATCAAAAACCGAATTCAAGAAAAAATTTTTAAATTATAATAAACTGATAATATTTCGTTGGATAGCCTGTACTCTTTTTGACAGCTTTTAACCGCGATGACATAGAGTTTTCCAGGTTCTCAGTCACAGAAGTTGGAATCTTTCCCCATTCCTCCATAAGTGCTTTCTTTAGGTCATCTTTGCCATTTATTTTATGTTTCCTTATTTGTCTGTCAAGATGTTCCCACAAATGTTCAATGACATTCAAATCTGGCGATTGAGGTGGTGTTTTTAATTGCTTTGGTGTGTTATACAGCAGTCATTCTCTCACAACTAGAGCAGTATGCTTGGGGTCATTGTCCTGTTGGAAGACAAATGATCGCTCAAGCCCCAATTTTAATGCACTTTGCTTCAAATTATCCTTCAAAATGTTGAGATAAACAGTTTTGTTCATTATCCCTTCAATCACAACCAGATTTCCTAGACCAGAAGCCGCCATACAACCCCACACCATTATTGAACCGCCACCATGTTTAACTGTGCCGGTCATGTTTTGAGGATCGAGCTCTGAATTTACTTTTCTCGTCCGTCGGAACCAAAAATATTAAATTTACTCTCGTCAGAGAAAATAACGGTATTCCAAAAGTTTTGGTCTTTGGTTTCGTGCAGTTTTACAAATTCAAGTCTTTTCTTTCTGTTAGTACTATTTACAAACGGCTTTTTACGGATGTTCCGACCATGGAAACCAGCAGTATACAAAGCACGACGAATGGTTTGGGGGTTAGAAGTCTTGCCAGTTTCTTTTTCCATTTCAGCCTGTATTTTAGGGGCACTCGTTTTGGGGTTTTTCTGTACCTTTCGTACAATTATCCTGCGTTCCTGCTCCGTGAAAATTTTCGGGCGACCAGTTCTTGGTTGGTTCTTGGTATTACCTTCTCTTTTAAATTTTTCAATAATTTTTTGTACCGGGCGTTGCTTTTATTAACATCTTTTGCAATTTGGCGTTGGCTTTTATTATCTTTGTACAATTTTATTATTAAATCCTTCATATCTTGTGAAAGTTCTTTGCCTCGAGGAGCCATTACCAAAATTTTAGCTTGAACCCACTTCATAACTTCAAAAATAATTCGCGCTTACACAACGAAACAAATTTGATGGTTTTTGTCGCAAATAAATCACATAAAGACTAACGAAATACACAAATTTGCGAACTGCATACATACTTTTGTTATATGATTTTTACCGTTTCCTACGTAATGACCCCAGACAAGATAACGGAACAATATGTCGGCATCGTGTCTTTTATATTCTTGTTAGGGATTCTGCATAGCAATTACATACATACATTTGATAAAAATATGTCGAATTATTTTGGGAATAAATTCACATATTCGGCTGTTAATCATGGTGCATACTTACTTTAGTGATACACTGTACGCCGAAAAGCGTAAGTTTCAGATCCTCATCACCAGCGAGATTTAGCCAACTTCATAAGCTCCTTCAAACGCATTCATTCCATACGTGGATAGAACTGCCTAAACATCTTGCGATCCCAATGCTTACTAAGCTGAATAGAGACCTAAGAGGACACCATAGTTAAATACCAATAAAAGAAGAGAATAATAAGGGATGCCTGCAGACTCCCGGCAGTGCTAACTGGCTCACGGCCCATAAGAGGGTAAGAAGACAAATTGGGTATCCCTTACAATATATACCACCATAGTTGTTATCAACCAGAATAAAAGGAAACTTTCATCCACTTCCGCTGTGAACGCCCTACTTTATGGTAGGCGACGATGTTAACCACTTTGCAAGCCGCCTTTTAAGAGCCTCGAGAAAACAAACAAAAAAACAAAATTGGCGCGTGCACTTCTGTTAGGTGTTTAGCCGGTCTTTTGGCCGCTTCATATAAGTGGCGCGCGTCTTAGTGGTGTTCCACAATTTTAAGCCGACTCCAAACGGTAAATGGATTTTTTATGAGGAGCTAGCCTGCCGAGGGGCGACCGCTATTAGAAAAAACCTTTTTCTATCATTTTGCTGTTTCATGCACGAAGTTTTGAACCTACACATTCCCGAATGGTAGTCACGCACTAACCCAGCATCAACCCATTCGCTGGCCTTATGAGAATTCTCAATAGCACAGACTGGATATAGTCGTGAAGGGACAAAATAAAGCAGAAACACTAATTGGATTTTTGGAGAATCACCACTTCAATCAACCAACGAATCACCAACAGAATTCATATCTTTTCTAAACACCTCAAGGATTTAGCCAGCTTACACGCCATGCAGTTTTCTAGAGGGTTCACAAAAGCTTTAATAGCGAAGTATTTAGGAAAGATCGAAAGGAAAATCAGACCTTGTCTAAATATTTTCAAGCGCACCATCAGTAAATCCGGAGTATATCTGCCACCTCTTGATCAGATGAAATGTTGATCTTGGTAAGGAGTTAAGCATTGTAAAACTTTAAAGTGAATTTTTTTTTGTGTTTGCTTTTTTCTAAAATATGCTCCAAAATCTTAATACTGTCGTGGTGGAAGAATGGAGAAAATTTAATCGAGGAAAGCCTGTGCAACCGACGCTCTCTTAAATAATTATCTGAAAAAATCTATACAGTCGTCATATAGGTATAGGGAAGAAAAGGCTAAAAAAAAAATTGCCAAAGACTAACAGTATTTTGTAGTCCCCTCAAAGTTCTGCTTTGTTTTATTAAAAAATAAAGGGCTATAGACTGCAAATTTTGATTAAAAAATTATTGAAATTTTATATTTTTAAATTTAAAATTTTGTACAAAGTTTGAAACTTAGCGTTAAATGATTTTCGCAGTAGAATGAACTATAGTTTTATAAAAAATTGTGGAATGTTTAATCGGAAACGCGCGAATAAATAATGATTGGGGCAAGTAGTTTTCTCACATTGATTTCAATTATAAAGGGGCACTTTTTGATAGTTAGGCACATCCAGAGAGTCAGCGTGCAGACGCATGCCGCATCTGTAGAAGCTGGTGAGATGAAGAAAAGACAAAGACCCCGGTGCAAATTCGCCATTTTACGTAGTCAATTATTCAATGAGCCGAAAGACCTCAGCACTATGAAACCAGGGATCTTTTAAGAATGTGAACACTTTCTCGTTGGTTTTCGTAAAGATCGGGGCGGGCAGCTTGCGGCATCACAATGTGTCATGAACTCGATTGTAGCCCTTAGTGGATAACCGTTACAATCTAACCTGTAAAATTTACAAGGAGTTGCAAAATTTGTCATCGAATTTTGTTTTCAAATAAGTTTTTTATTAAGTTAAAAGTATGATTTTGAGTGATGCAAATCATCGCTTGTCTGTTCGTTTACTGCAGCTTCCCAGTTCGCAAGTGTCAAATACGATTGTCTTCTGTTAGTGTGATTAATTTTGCACTAACTTGTATCGGTGTTTTTGTACGATCTTGAGAATTTAAGACGATAATATATAAATGACGCTTACACCCCTATTGGGTGCTTGGCCGAGCACGTCTCCCAAATTGTAGCGTGCTTCTTGATGTTGTCCAACAATGGACTGTATTCCGTTTTAAGCAGAGCCGGCAGATATTTTTTTTTTTTTATGAGAAGCTTTTCATGGCAGAAATACACTAGTAGGTTTGCCATTATCTGCCGAGGGGCGATTACTATTAGAAAAATCTTTTCTCATTATGGTGTTTCATGAAGATTCGAGTCTATTTACTTACGAATGGTAGTTACGCATGAACTCATTCGGTTAGGGTGACCGATTACAAAACAGAAATATTGTTTTAATGCTTTTTTTATTATAGTCTGGTAGAAATTTTCATGGTTTTTTTTTCGTCAAATGTCCGCCGTCGCTACGAATTACATGTCCCATTCCAACAGTCCGTCTTTTTGGAACCAAATTTCATAAAGTTTGATGAGTTTTTGGAAGAAAATTAAGTTAGTGACATTGGGCTCGATAGCGCTCGGTTTTAACATTAATGGCAGCAATTTCCTTATATCGAAATTACCCTATGAATCTCGGGAACAGATTTACTTTTTTCAAAGTAAATTTCCACAATTCGGAACCATTGTTCTGGCGTTAATAATGACTTGCCAAATTTTAATCAGTTTACCATTTACATCATGCAGCTTAAAAAACACCGCCTTTCTGAATTTCGAATTATTTTCTAGTTCTTCTGAGAAATATTTCCAAAATATGCTTATTTTCCCTACCACTACAAATGGCTTTACCACTTAAGGAGTATTCACTAATAAGCACTGAAATGACTGCTACTTTTCTGGCAGCTGTCTTCCTATTGAACACTAATCTATTGCTTGCAAAACCACTCCATCCAATTTCGAGCCATTCATGAGCTGGGCGCTGTTTCTCGATGCTGCAATCTAAGAGGTTGCAGCTATTCTTGGGAAAATATTTTCTTACCCCTGTTAGGAACACACACACATACATGCATGCATACGTGCGAGTATAAATCAATTGTCTCGCCTTAATATACACGTAAACGCATATATTTGACACATTTAATCTTATAAAACGCATATTTGCCCGATTTTTAATGGAGACGACTTTAGTGCTTCATCTATTCCTCATCCAAATTTCTATTTAATGCCTCGTAAATATCCAAATAATCCGTGGCAATAACAGCAGCTGCACTAGTAGTAGTCAGTAGTGTACAAAAAGTGCCCTCCATGCCCTCTCACCACTGAAGCAACACCCACTCACCCACCTGTGCGTCGCTGCAGTGGCCAGTGGGAGTAGAAATGGAGTAGTGGAATTTTGCAGAAATGTATTAATGTAGATAATAAAAAAGGGCACAAAGCCAAACACAATTCTTCCCGCCATGGTCTTTTCCCACTGCCAAGTGTCTGAATACAATGCAATGCAAAAATTAAGTATGATGAAAGATAGTCTCGTATAATTTCCGTAGGGTCCAATTACAGTTGAACTTTTATGAGGTGGAATGCACTTACACCTTAACTACCAAATACTGTGAAACTGGTACAAAATTTCCAAAGGAGTACGCATACATACCAACGATACACAATGGTACGCGTAGAGCAAGCAGCTAAAGCCAGTAGAGCCACACTGGAGGTGTTGTGGGAAGAACAAAGTAAAGGTGAAACAAGCAATGACCAGCTCAACACTCCCACGTGATTGGAGTTTCAAATTTATTTAAAGCAAATTTGTACAGTTGTGTTGATAGAAGCGGGAAAAGAGTAAAAGGGGATAAGGTGGATCAGTTGAGGAATGGAGGGCGAATTGCTAATGAATGTTGGTATTATTTACTCAAGTCGAAATATTCGTGAAAAGTTGCATACCAAACTGACATTTGAACTTTTCGTTAACATAAAATGCCATGGCAGCACAGAAGTGCACGCCACTTGCTGGACAACAACAGACAAAATGAATATCGATTACACAGCGCACTTCTTCATAGCTGCTTGGCAGAAAGGAGTAGAATTACCAAAAATGGAGAAGGAGGGCGCAAATAAATGTATGTATGTAAATATGCTTGCCAGTAAGCAAGCAAGAAACAGAGATACAAAGAAAATCATTACGCATTTTAAATACGAGAATTATGCTTTTTGTGGAAAAATCCCAAAGAACTTCGTTAATTCGATTATATTCATTTGTAAGTGAGGAAAAAGGCTAAGCCTTTAAGTTGGTGAGAAAAAAAATGCATTTAAATATGCTGCAGGATACTTAAAAAAATTCACAGTTATTCCTAACTTTAAAAATAGCTAACAAAAAAAGGAAAAGTAGGAAAAGGCAAATCATGCTTCCGCATCGACCATATATTGTTGCAATAACATTAAACTTTGCTCATTTTGCATTTGTGTAATTTTACCTTTTTCTCGTGCTCCGCAAATACAAGCAGATAAAAACATCAGCTACAAAAAGTGCTACAACCAAAACACCAAACAGAATGGATGTGAAAACATAAAATAGAGAGAAAGTTGCACATAAATTTCACACACACACAAATACACACGCATATGAACCCAATAAGCTTTTAGGTTTGAGCTCAACAGGCGGTGGAGTTGAGAAGTAATTTGTTACACGGTGCGATAGAAAGCAAAAAATTTCTTTTGGAAATGTTCAGCGATATTCAAGGATAAAGTTTTTACAGGTCAGTTTCAATACCTAATCGTTCTTGAGCGGCAAAAAATGTATTTTTTATTTTAATTCTATTATTCTTTTATTATTCTATTGTTTTAAGGAAATTATCCTTTATTTTTTATCGATTTTTATTATTCCTACAATTTTTTTAATAATTTTTTAATTAACCATATTTTTGAAATTTTCTTTAAAAAGTCCTCACTTCAGAGAGAAAAACTGAAACTGAAAACTGCAAATGCAGTTTTACTATATTTGGCCGCTAGCTACTCGAATATATATATGTATGTATGTATATATATTTTCTCATAGTTCTTTGATGAAACATAGGGCCTCGAATATAGGGTAGTTCATATAGTACTGGACACACCATTTTGGTCAACGGTGAACTATACATAGGCTTGCTAAATGATTTTTTGTGATCGGAAATTGAAGACATGGACATAGACGATCTTTGGTTTGAGCAGAATAGTGCGGCAATTTCGTACAGTTCATGCCACAATCGATATTTTGCGCGTCAAATTGGATAATCGTATTATCGGCGATGCCAATTGGTCACCTCGGAACTGCGGTTTGTCGCGATTAATGCACTAACGACGCGAAAAAACCATTCACGATTCCACACCTTAAAGCGAATATTGAGTAAGCCATTCGTAAGTCAGAAACCGTTAAGGGCTTGGAAAATTTAGTCAAGAGCTATTACAAAGCTAGTCGAGTCAGCCAGATGAGCGAAATAAATTGCTTCTTCGACAAACTAAAAATAGACCGAGAAAAGTTGATTTTTATTCATTGTTTGAATAATGATGTTAATTGAGAGTGTTCCAGAATGTCGGAATATCGATGTTTCCGGGATTATAAATTTTTTATATTTTTGTTTTTTTGCATTGATTTTTTTTTCGACAAAGCTTAAGTACTTTGTCAGATATATACACTAGACCGGGTCGGTTGATATACCAAAAAAATAGTATTAGAAAAATTCACCCCTGTATTTAAGGCTTACGTTGGGTGGATTTTGGCAAAATAAAAAAAAATAGTCTGCTTATTTTAAAAGCCGAAATAGTTTTATATTACTCGGTCACTTGTTATCTTATTTTCAAAAACAATATCTCATTATTCTGATCTTGGGGTGCTCTCTATTTCGTTCTAATGTCACTTTGGTCTCCGAAGTCATTTCTCCCATAGTTTACGCTCTACGATATCCTTTTGGTTTCATCAATCTCCAGTATTTCCATTAACAGTTTCCTTCTGGTGAGTTAAGATGCTTTAAAATAATGAATGTCCAAATCTTCGGGACTACTTCCGGTATGGAAAAAATGTCCATCTCTAGTAGGACCTCGAAGGATATATCAAATTTCTAAACATAAACAAGAAACCCTCTGCAAAATGAAGGCAGACTTCCAAACGATTTTTGTACTTTTCTAAGCCGACATCTGAGTGTCTAGCAATCAGCAGAATTCCTACATTCTATTCGAGAATACATTATAAATCTGCATTGAGTCAGAGGACTACTGGAGAAATGAAGAGAGGCAAGTGTGAGAAGAAAGCCTCTTAAACAGAACTTTGGTGCACAATTAGTTACCAGTATCGGAGATTCACATAATGGCAGTAGTTGTTAAGATGAAGAAGTGGCCCAAATTATTGAAAACTACTAGAGTGAACGACATGCACTTCGAAGACTATGCTTCAGCGATCACTTTGCTTGACGCACACTTCCTCATGAACTTAAAAAGCAAATGAGTCTAGATCTATTTTAAATGAGCTTGCTCAGCGGTGTACCATGAACGTTGTCTAGGTCGCTCGAACACAGAGAGATTACTAGAAATTACATCGCGAATGAGCTGACTAAATCAATCAATTCTGTGTAGTATGTATTCTGTGCATCATTTTGTCCTTAAGTAAGCCCTGGATCCAATGGTAGAAGTATACGTAAAACACAGCCACTACTTTTAAAATGTCAAACTCACCTACAAGTGGTGCATGGTGCTAAGGCAAACGAGGCTCTGACGGCCAAGACTGGGCGGTACAGCTACCAACCTATAGAGGAGGTCCTAAAGCAAAGTATGTCTGAGGGCGCTCTGCTGGCACTCAAACTCGGGTTAGGTAGGCAATAAGCTTCCCACCTTAAACTTAACATTATTGCAACCTCAACTAGTAAGAATAAAAACCACAACCTCATACAGTTGACGAACTTTTGCATAAAATCTAGAACATGATTTGAAAAATGAGGTGCTATGAGCCATTCAGGAATAAGTGGATCAAATATATAAATATACAAACTCTGGGTCAGGTCGACCAATAGTGGATGTAATATGGAACTCATTTGTAAGGTAACTAGACAGGTTAAGCTGAGTAGTAAATGCAGAACTACGTCCCTCATCAGCGGGCCTTCAAATAGTACAGGGGTTGGCATATACGCTGGGTATAGGGATTTCGTTTTGTCGTAGCTGGTGGAATGAGAATGGAGAAATGGAATGTTAAGCTCTTCCAAAAATACGGTATTGCTGCCTAAACTCTTACTTCTTTAGATGTTTGGCATATCTATACACAATTTTGTATCGTTTATCAGATAGGTGAAGTAGTTTCAAGGCGTCGTACATTAAAAGCAGAGACTTGAGCGAAATCAAGTGGTCTAATGAGCCTCGTGGCCTATGTAGGACCCTCTGCATTCTTATGGAGAGTGGAAATGGACAGCCTAAGTAGTGTTGTTGAAACAAGCAACCGGATTAGCCAAAACATCGGTATAGTAGGGATGTACTCCCCTTCTTACCAGGACATCAGGCTCTATAGCCACAAATTGAACTCGTTGAGCGCAACTCTTCCAACCTAATCTAACGTATGTGCCATCAAATTTATATTCATAAATCTATCGAAGGCTACAGAAGTACGTTTTTTTCTGCTTATTGGGTGCACACCAGCATAATTACAAGTGCCGGCATGTTGTCCTTACAGCGAAATAAGAAAGGAAAAAACTCAATCACTTTCCTTATCAAACGCGCCAACAAAATTATACCCAAAGGATAAACAAAGCGGCGCAATAAGCGAGTGCTCGATGTAAAAATGGGCTTTAGAGGAACGACAAATATACGACATACTCTTTTATAAAAAGCATATCTAGTTATCTACGACGAGGGCGTGCAATCACAGCAGGTAAGGGAATCGTCTCGTAGTCCGCTAGGCAACGCCAGGAAACAATCTGATGCTCAAGCCATTGGAAAATGAGGGTGGAAATCCATTTGCGGCCGGAGCAATATGAAAGCACACACAAAAAACTAATACCAAGGAAGAACTCAAAAAACATAACAACAAATTCAATCGCATCTGCTGCACATACCCACATGCGTATTTAAACCAAAGGTGAAACATTTATGCGTCTAACGAAAAATTGCTTTTAAAAAATTCTGTAACCATGATTTGGATTAAATTTTAAATTCTCAGTTGCGCACCCTTGGTGGGGATGGAGAAGAAAAAAATTGCGTATTAAGTGCATGTGTTCACGTACGCACCTACACATAGTAAATATTCAAATGAACACATGCATGGCAATAACAACAAAAAAGTCATGTGCACATCAAATAGGTGGGATAGCTATGAGACATATATAATGTGTGTGTAAACATACATACATAGAGATACATTTCTGGAAAACATAGAGTTTTTCTCAGCTTTCACAGAGACAAAAAGTTTCTGCGGATTCTTAGCGTGTCTTTGCAGATTAAAATTTTACGTTCTAATTAGCAGCTAAATTTACGTAGCTACTTTTATCAGAATGAAGTATAGATGTAGATGTATGTGTGAATGCCTGTCAACGCTCGAAATGTTATAGTACAATATCATATTATCTTCTTAAGTTGAGTTAGTGTCTCGTAAAAAACCTCATTTACCTAGAAGTAATTTTAATGAAAAAATGTGTTGCATATTATTTGTGTATTTGATGTTTAAGGCTCTTTTTGGTAATTTGATTTTTTTTTTATGTAAGTATGTGGATACCACATATATATATGAACATTTTCGAACAGCTCATTTCAACTGTGAATTTTATATAATAAAGTGGTAAGCAATCTTCAGATTTGGAATATAAAAAATTTGGCACCGTCGCGACGAGTTTGTATATTGAAAAGATTATCAGCAAGTAAGGAAGTGGTATATTCGGCCCGTACCGATCTTTATAAGTATAAGTACATAAGTATACTCTCACATATTTCAGTAAAATTTATTTTCGGTAGGTTGGAAATTTGTAAATCAAGCAAACTTATAGGCAATGAAAGTTAGAGCTTGAAACATTAGCCGGGTAGGCGAAAATTTAATGTTACCACGTAAAGATTGGGCATCGTTTTTATCCCATCTCAATAAGATTTACATATATCGGATCTATCTAAATGAGGTTGAGAATAACTTGTATAACTTGAGAATAAACTTCTTATCTAAAAGTGGGCGCGCCACCGCCCGTTTTTCAAATTTGAGTACTTGCCTTATTTATAATAGAGAAAATTTAAAAATTATGGTTATAAAGAAGATAGGCGTGGCTATTGACTAATTTCGCTCATTTTCGAACGAACTTATCTTCTCCAAAGAGCAACATGCGTACCAAGTTTCAATACGTCAATTTTTTGCATAAGTTATTGTGCGCATGTGGGTACAGACGAACGGATTCGAGATCAATTTACCCTATCGTTCAGAGTATTTCGTTATTCAAAGTATTTTCCATTGAATATTACTTGATTTGTCGTGCTCACGGACGGAAAGGCATATCTAAAGGGACTACGCTTCTCATTCCGGACATTTTGGTATATATCTACATCTACCTGTATGTCTGTATATATCTCGGTTCGTTTATGCTGTTACACACAACCGTTATGTGGATACAATTAAAATAGCCCTGTGCATAAGTGCAATGATTATGGATGATACAAGGAGTTTAACATAATATAGAACCACTTTTAGAAACTTTGTCGGTCCGATTGAAAGCTTTAAACTCCGGAGCGCGTTACACCGACGATTTAGCTCTCTTTGCCGAGTCTCTGAGAGAATTGCAGTATATGATAGATGCAATCCGCGAATGTATCATTCAGTGGGGACTTAAAGTATATTTGACTCACTCGAAATTTATGCTACTTACAGAATGTAGCAGTACTCCTTCTTATAATTGGAACATTGGCGACGAGAATATAAATATCTGGGCGTATACTTTGTCTGGCGGTGTCACAGGTTTCTGTACGCCTCGGTGCTCATTGGGTAAAAAAGTAGAAGAGTATCTCGCTAATGTTATAAATATGGAGCCTCTTAATGCTTTTACTTTTGAGTCTTTGTCTGTGTTCATACCTTCGTTTTTAGATAATCTAAGAATAAAAAACTTACAACTTTTCTGGAATCTGCTCTTAAATCAGAATCACACAATTTGTATGCTAACTTAGCATTTAGAGATATTAAATATTTCATTGATGATTTTTCTGCCTCCGCTATTAGCTTAATTTTTCGTGCAAGAGGAAGTCTTCTTAACCTTATTAGGTTAGGTTGAAGCGGTTGTCCCGTGGGACACACTCATTCTCATAGCCCATTGTGATGCCGCGTGGGAAGCTTGTCCCTATCTCTACTAAAACCAGTGCGTGCTTTTCAAAAATTTTAGAATATCTCTGATTAGTTCTACAGAAATCAGAGATATTCTAAAGTTTTGGGAATGAATCTTCCAACTCATTAAAAAATTGTTTACCCAGAATAATAAACCTGCGTCTGGATAGAGCAGGACAGTGGCACAGTAGGTGCGAGATTGTCTCGTCCTCATCTAGATAACTTCTGCAAAAGTCATGTGTTTGAACACACATCCTTTTGGCGTGTCTACCTATTGGGCAGGGCCCCGTTATGACTGAAATCAATGTGCTTAGACTGTGTTTAGTTTGGCTTAGTAGAGATTCTGTGCGTTTAGCATAAAGAGTCGGTCACAGTTAGCGGGCGATTTTTCAGGTGGCTTCATTACACCATCTTTCGTTTGCTTTCCTTACAATTTCTTCAAGGATGAGTAGCATATACATATGTACTTATCAGTCAATTTGGTGCCGAGTCTGGCTAGTTCATCGGCTCTACAGTTACCCCCAATATCGCGATGGCCAGGAACCTATGTTATCATTAGGTGAAATGACTCAGCCATCTCGTTAAGAGATGTGCGGCATTTCATGACTACCTTGGAGGTTGTCGACTGTTTTGTGAGGGATTTTATCACCGCCTGGCTATCAGTGAAAATGTAGAACAGCTGCTAGTCTTTGAACCTTGTCAAGTGTCTTGATGTTCACACCCTTTTTAACCTAACTGCGAGACCTTTTAAGAATGCGCTTTCTACCGCCTGTACAATTTGTAACTTGGGTGTCACTGAAAACATCCAACACGTCAAAGGCATCTCTCCAATTTATATAAATTTTCGTTTAGAGCATTTTGATGAAAAGACGTTAAGATTTATTTAATATTATATTATAAATATTATTTCTTAAATCGCTGTGATTATTTTTAGATGAATTTTCGTAAGTACTCTTTTGAGTTTAAATAATAATATTTTTTTATGCGTACTGAAGCTTCAGTTATTTTTTGCATCTTATAATAAGACTCTTCTACCTAAGTCCTTTGAATTAAAAATAAAGAAAAATGTGCCTTCATGTATGCACTTATTTTATTTTACTCCGACAGGCAACATATCAATGTTATAGTCGTACGTTCTATTAATTAAAAGCACCAGTTGTTTTTTTGTACATAATTATCTTCTTCAAATAAAGAATAGGTATAAGAACTAACTAACTAACTCCGGAGCGAAAGAACTGGATTTAAAATGAAGGATAGGTTGTGGAGGCTTTTTCTGATCAGATTATTGGTGATCTTTTATACTGATAGTATTACTCAACAGAGGGAGCTGACATCAATGTATTTCTAAAAACCCGCTAGATGGCGCTTGTACCAAGATATTTTCGAAAATTGTATTTCTGGTCCATTTAAATTCAAATTCAGATCGTCTAGTACTTCCATTGTTACTATTATTCCTATTATTTTTACCTTATACACTTATACCTACTTCAATTTTTATTTGTTTCTTTATTTTTTTTCTCAATTTATAACTTCCTGGATTTTTATTCGCATTACGAATTAAAAAATGTTGTCTGGATTGTCAAAAAATACGAATTAACGAGGGAACTAAAATGTTGGGAAATTTGCAAATTAAAGCAATTTTTCAAGGCACCAACGGATTGTTACGAATTATTGAAGTTTTCGAATTGATAGCATACACACATTTTCGCGATTACACTGCATACAAGGTTAAGTCCAAAATAAACAAGTGTGGCGTCATAAAAATGCTTTTGATGGCACCATCTTTTGAAAGAGTTAGTGTTACATCCCTAGCTGACTTCCAGTCAAAACTTGATGACATTCGGTTCAGTGGAAGCGAAGTTATTGCGTCTAAAGTGTCAGTATGTTTGTGTCATCGGTACAAAAATGAGTTTCCAACAAAGAGCTAATATGAAATTTTGTTTTAAAGTCGGTAAAATATTTACCGAAACATTTGAATTGATGAAAAAAGTGTATGGCGATGATTGTCTATCACGTGCCAGAGTTCATGAGTGGTTTACACGTTTCAAAGATGGGCCGTTACGGGCTGCTCAAAATCCGTAACCACCGAAGACTCCATCGAAATTGTTCGTAGATTTATCAAAAATGAGCCGAAATCATCATTGAAATTCATGGAATCGGAGTTGAATATCTCCAAAACATCGATTTATCGCATTTCAACTAATCATTTGGGCTTCCGAAAGGTCGGTGCTCGTTTCATTCCGCACAAGTTAACTGAGAACCAAAAATTGCTTAGAATTCAACATTCGAAGGACCTCATTGAAGAGGCGAGAAAAGACGAGAACTTCCTGTAGAACATACTAACTTGTGAAATGTGGTGTTTCCAACATGAACCTGAAACTAAGCGTTAAAGTACCAAATGAAAGGCCCCAGACGAGGCACCACCCAAAAAATCGCGTTTGGAGAAGTCAAAAATCAAGTCGATGCTTATTTGTTATTACGATTCCAAGGGAATTGTCCACCAGCAGTTTGTGCAAATAAGCCAAACCGTCAATGAAATTTTCTATCTTGGCGTTTGTTGCATCGCATTCGTCGAATTCGTCCTGAATACCGCGAAGGAGGAAGCTGATGATTATTGCATGCTAATGCACCAGCTCATCAATCCACTCTTGTGACTGATTGTTTGACACGAAATCACATTTTCACCATCAACATTTCAGCATATTCACGTAATATGGCTGTGACTTTTACCTATTCGGAAAATTGCATGTGGTCATAAAAGAATAACGGTTTGCGTCCGTAGAGGTCATTCAAAAGGCTTGTATCGACATCCTGAAGGACATTCCGGTCAGAAGAGCTTTTAGATTGCGCAAAACAGTGTATCGAGTCCAGATTGGACTATTTTGAGTAAATAAACTCGAAGTTATCAGAACACAACTCCTATCGTTTCTAATTTAGCCCAGTCTTGTTTATTTCGGACTTCACCTTGTGTGACAACTTCATCGGGTACGGCAGCAACTCATATTATATTGAAAATCCCATTCGATTTTAGTAAATCGTTACACATCCCGTATCGCTACACAGTGACTAATCTAAAAGCAATAGAATCGGTTAATTGGAACTGTGGTATCTATATTCGGCAATATTATTAATCTATTTTTCTTTTTTGCTGAGAATTTTGGAGAGACTCGCCGATTTATACCGCGAACTGTACGTAAGACAACGCCAGAAGTTGTCAACAGGATTGGAGCATTGATTGGCAGGACATGCCACTGTAAAGTCAGTCAAGGACCTTGATAGCTATCAATTACTATTTTTTTAATTTTATTACAACTGATTTTGGTAGGCAACACTCTTTCCCATAATCATTTCATAACCTTTGCTTTTAATAATCGTATAAAGGTTAATTGCAACTTTGTAACAAAATACCGAGGGGATCACAAAGTAAAACAACAGATTTCCAGATTTCGTAATTCCACACTAAATCAAGATACAAAACAAAGTCAACTTCTATTTGTGCTAAAACGTGAGCAAAAAATTATCCAGTTGTTTTTCAGACAACAATGAGAATATGACAAAACAAAAAACAAAAACAACTGATAACAATTTTGCAAACGAAAACAAGGAAAAATGAGAAAACAGTTTTTGCTTATGACTGCATGTATGTATGTAGATTTAAGAAGCTTGCCTGCAGGTAAGACCTGAAGTAGTGCAGCAAAATGTCTGGTTCAGCATAGTACATACTATTACACTAGTTGCGGACTACTTCGTTATTAATGTGGCATTCACTTTTATAGCGAAATAGTGGAAGAATTGAAATGTAAAAGAAATAATAATCGCATTTCTCGCATATTATCACTGCCAAGGCGAGTGAGGATTATGATGCCGTCGGTTGCGAGCTCTAGTCGGGCAGGTAGATGGTGGCGCTGTTCCGGTGTTAGAGTTTGGTACATAGCGAATTATAAATGAATTCAGTGATACATTTTACAATGCATATGGGGAGAACAAATTCGCAGAAAAAAGCTCCATTATTTTTGCTTTTGTTCGTATGTCAATTTCAAGTGAGATTTACGATTTGCTGAAAAACCTTAGTATTCGAGAATGTTTGTTTACCGTACGATCAATCGGGTTTCCCAAACGTCTGAAGTGACAGACAGAAAAAGAAGTGGTCGTCCTCGCGTGGTTCAAATCATTGCATATATAAAAGCCGTTCGAGAAAGAATTCGCAGAAGTCTCCTTAGAAAGCAGAAAATCAAGCAGATCCATGTTAAGACTAATTAGATATCATCTCTAGATGAAAGTCTTCAGTCATCTTTTGACAACGCGCTCTAAGAAAATTAAACTCGACTGATTCAAGCAGCTTTTTCGGTGGCATGCGGTCAACGGCCATGAAAATATTATCTTCACAGATGAGAAAATTTTCACTCTTGAAGAAGTTTTTAATATGTCAAGTGACAAAATCTATGCTAAAATTTCTAAAGACGTAAAAACTGTTGTTCCAAGGGCAAAATGTTGTTCAGCATGGCCACCATTCAACCTGCGTATTGGTTTGGTGGGGCGTGTCTTGTTAAAGCATTACATCTCTTCATTTCTGCGAAAAAGGGGCCCATTGGCCTATAGTATGTGATCGGAATTGGAGATCATAGCCTGTGGAAGATCTCATAGAAATTTGGAAAGTCTCAAACAATCTTTGCTTCGAGCAGCGGCTTCAATATCCATGAAAACCGTGCGCGCTGCGATAGCTGAATGGCCTAATCGTTTGAAGGCTTGTGTAAAAGCAAATGGTGACCATTTCGAATGAAAACAAAAATTTTTGTTTTTCATATTGACATGACTAAATAAAGCTAACTTTATTAAAAAAAAGTATTATAATTTCACATCTATAACGGACCTAACTTGTAACAGAACTTACGGCAGGACTAAGAACACATAAAGAAAATTTTTTTGAAAAGTAATTCATTTTGTTTTTAAAATTTAATAGCAATAAGAAATGATTTCTAAATTTAATTAATTTAGGATGATGGTAAGCACTTCAAAGTTTTACAGCAAGAAACAGTAGTCCAATCGGTTGAGTCGTTTTTGATTTGTTGCAGTTTGAAAACAAATTTTATGAAATGTTCTTTTGTAAGTCTATGCATTCGTTGTCTTAAAAAGCCGTGTCCTAGAGACCCGATTAAAATTCAAAATATCCTGTGCAAATCGGAGCTCACATACGTATTTTGTACCATTATTATAAGATGTAGACGGGATTAATTGGTAAATACCAGTACAGTCATGTCAACAAAAAATTGAAACTAAAGGGTTTTCTCTCCTTTATCAACTATCAAATTAAGGATATGCAGAGTAGTAATTCAGCATTCAAATCTGTTGTCCTGCTTTCTTGAAACGAGTTTAGTCTACAATTTTGTTTCTCCCAGATATAATTTTTCGAATTAAACACTGCTCCGGAAGTGTCGATAAAATAGCATGCAGAACCATCTGTAGAATTCAGTACTACTTTCCAACTATCGAAAAGAGAACAAAGAGAATCACCATTGACACTTCTTAAAATATATCCGTGTAATGTTCATCAGTTAAATTAGGTTAGTCAAATTGCTTGGCTAATACAAGACAGGTGGCGGCCATAAGACCCATTGTGATACCTACATTTCCAACCACTAACTAAGTTGCTTAAACCACTCGGATCTTTTTAAGAAGATAAGCAGTTCCTCCAGTGAAGCATTTTGCAAATTTTCTAGGTCTTCAAAGAAATAATCGCCAACAATCGGTCTTGGCACGGCTTCTTCGAAGTGTCAGACATTCACAAAAGAGGTATTGTATCGACTCAATTTCTTCTTCATCTCTTCAGCTCCTGCAGATGTCATTGTGA
>JAYXIM010037116.1:0-50250 GCA_037575425.1 Anastrepha fraterculus | reverse complement strand
TCAGATAAGCTTAATATTGGTTTACTAGTTTAGTATATAGTAAATGAGACTATTTACTGACAAACAAAAATTAAAAAGGTAAAAATTACTTTCACTCATCAAAAAAATACGCAAGTGTTAACATCCATAACTTAATATTATGACATTTCACATTTTCGCCTAATAAAAAGATATAAAACCCATAAAACAAACAAACAGTTCTCTAAGGATGTGGCTGGTTCCTGGCGGTACTAGTAGGCGTTTAAGGGTAAATATTATTTCTCGCCTGTACGTATGCCGCAATCTACTCTTTTCACCTCACATTTCACTCGCAATACATACATATGTATGTCTGAACCTCTCAAATGATTTATAAAATGGAAACTGAAAGCCTCCTCTGCGTGCATCCTACCAAACACCGTTCAAGCAATACAGAAGACTCTCAGCAAGACGAGACCATACAAGGTGATAGCTGTAGTACAGAAGGAAAATTTGCAAGTATTTGATTTCCGCAATTGGATGGTTCGGAGGTGAAAGTTACAACCAGAATGAAAACAAACAAACGAACAAATAGGAAGAAAAAAGATCACTTTGACATGCAAACTAAGCTACTGATCTACTGATAACACCTTGTACTATATGATAATTTATATTTAATTATAATTTAATAATAATAATTTATATTTAAATAATTTTCAATTTCCTTTCATTAGAGTGTAGTATCGACATTTTTTGGTGACGCATTTTCTTATCGAGATTATCAAGGTCTTGGGTGTCTATTACCACTACACATACATAAGTATACAATGTCCTATTATGGCTGATTTTCGTGAAATTATCACCTTCTCAGATAAAGTTGATTTATTTTCTCTTTTCTCAGTGAATCAGTTGTTGAGCTGGCGTAATTTTAGAGAAACAGTTAATTTTTTTTGGTTTATAAAGAACTCACTATTTCCTTGGCTGTACCCTACTTTGTTTAAACTATCCGAACCATTTTTAACTTTTAATTTTGTATCTATTCAAACCAACTATTTTATCTCTATTCTCTTCCATAATAATCGTAACCTGCCCTAAATTCTATTTTTTTTTTCATTTCTCCTCCCTAAAAATACGCTGTCTTGACACCCTCAAACCAGTTCTCTCCCAATGATCATCAAAAACTAAGTCACAATAAAAACACGCTTAAATCATCGCATCTAAAACAAATCCAGTACCTCAGTGCAAAATTCTAGTACCTCAGTACTCCCGTCACAGTTCCCCACTGCCACTAACCTAACCAAGTCGACTTAGCGCAAACTTTTGAAACAAAGTTTTACAAATACAAAGCTACAAAATTTCGAATTCGGTCGCTGAAAACAGAAGACCCCTAATGTTTGCATATACCATAGATTTATAGAAGCTCATTTTTTCTCCGATCATTTTATGAGAGAGTTGTCGTAGAAAAAAACTGTTAAGGACTCTCTACATATATAGTTGGTTGGGCGCAAACTTTTCTTTTCCCGTTTTTGTGTCTGTACTTCCTCTTTTTTACTTTTTTCGATAGCTTCAGAGCTATAAAGGTGATGTACGATATGCGAATTGGAATGAAGGAATAGGATATTCTCTTTTCTTTTGGAGTTGATGCTTTAAGTTAGCAAACTTATGAAACTGTTTCTTAATGAAATTTAAAACCTGATAGTATTTGATAGTTGGCAGTTGGGAAATGCATGCTGAGTTCGCAACTCAGCGTCACAACTGTGATAGAAGCCGCTTCACTTCTGTTTTCAGTATTTTTTCTTTCCTTTATGGCAGCAGAAAAGCTTCTTTACTGTTTTAGCGAAAATTCGCTAGCTGATTTCTGCACTCAGCTGCATTGAAAAGCATAATTTCGTATTGATGCGGACAAAAAATATCGGTCCGCACATTCCATTGTACTGTGGTATTCCGACTGTGGCTGCACAGTTATTGATAGAAAATAAAAACTGGCTTTTTCGGATCATAAAACCATCAGTGAACCTTTGAACCCCCTTTAATCGTAGAAGGAAGAATACTGGAAAGCAAATTCTTATAATATTGCTCACCTTGACGAGGAGAAAAATTTCTTGAAGCTGCCTGAGAGTAGATAGCACTATAACCTACTTTTTAAAACGTACTATAGAAGTAAGCGAAGAGAAAAGTCAAAGTGTGTAGAGGCTTGACTTCAGTAGCCATTTCTTACAGACGTCAAGAAACGCGAGGAAAAGATAAGTATGGCGCACTCTGTTGTACTCGACTAAGCTTATTTGATTATTTACAGAAAGATTCTATTTTTCTCTTTTTTACCTTTCTTTTGAAACAAATAATAACATAACCGTCAAAACGTAATGCTGCATTTAAATCCCCTTTTAATATCATCCAATGAAATCAGAAAATTTTACTTCACCTAATACAAATTAAGTTTTATAAAAGATGTTCGTCCTCAAAAACGAGCTAAACGTAAAATGCTATTACTTACATTTATATGTCGAAAATTTTTTATTTAGCAAAAAAGAAAAAAAATTGAAATTTTTTCGAAATTCAATATTTCAAAAAGGGTATTTTTTTTTTTTATAACTTTTTCCAAATCAAGAGGACACCTCAAACTTCAATTAAGCTGAATGCTGAATAAAAAGAATACACTTTTTAAAATATTGAATTTCGAAAAAATTTCAATTTTTTTTCTTTTTTGCTAAATAAAAAATTGTCGACTACTTTTATGCAATTGTTTCTACATGAAGTCGCTCGTCTAAGTAATTACGATCATTTTGAACCCAGAATTATTAAAATCTGTTCATTTTTGACTAAGTTATGGGCATTTAAAAAATTTGTTTTCTTATATATGTAATTAAAAAATCGAGTTTGAGCCGAAAACAAAATTGCCGATAACTCTTGAAAAGAATTTTTTTCGGGCGAACAAAAAAATACGTGTCTCATTATTTTGACCAGAGAGCAACATATTTAAGTTACATCGAAATCGAAGAACATGACGCGAATAGCCCGGTTGAATTGAAATGGAAAGCATCTATAGGAATTCTCCTGGTTTTGCTTTAGCGAAGTAAAGTACATTGGCCTTATCCTGTTTGATGGTGTAAAGCAACTAAGTTTCTCATGGTGTGCAAACGTTTAGCTGGGTTCATAGTCTAAGAATCCCACCCTATCTAATATTACCAAAAAAGATTTTAGCAAAGAAAAAATGATCTTATTCAAAAATGTGGAATACATGGTCCAGCACTCGAAGTGTAACCAATTAAAAAGGCTATAAATTTAGTTTGGAAAATTATTTTTATTCCATTCAAATTAAAAAATGTGTGAAAATAATGCAAAATTAGGAATCAATTTACTTTTGCTCGATATGACGACTTTTTGCCTTGACTATGGCCTTGAGACGGTCCAGAAACGCATCGCAAGCTACCCGAATGTGATTTGAAGATATTTTGGCCTAACAGACTGCTGATGCTCATGCATTAGCTGCGCGAGCGGTCTGAAGTTAGTTACACTTCGAGTGGCGGACCCTGTAGTTGAGTATACAGCTCCCACTTGCCCAGCTCCCTATGAGTTACTTCACTAAGGTCATAATATTTGTATAGAGGTTGAAGATTAAACTGAGCAATTAAGCTGACTCGAGTACCCCTGTCCTTAAAAAGAAACTCCAAGAATGTGCACTACATTGGTATAAAGCTCGCTCGAAAATACTCTAAAGTATGCCAAGCGGAAGTGGATGCCATCTCTCCATGTGCAGAGATCAATTTAGAAAAAATCCTCCTATATGAAAGAATAAATTTTTGAGCGACGGTGAAGCTCTAGAATAAACTCCTCTTAATAGTCGGACAAGCATTTTCATTGATAGTCAAGCGGCTAATAAAACAATTATAGCTACTTACACTAACTCGAAATGCGTCCAACAATACAAATCCAAAATAGATGAAATATGCGGGAATATTCAGGTCACAATTCGCTGGATACCAGTACACAAAGGTATAGAAGGAAATGAGAGAGCTGATGAGCCCGCTAAGGCAGGTGTACGCTTGCCGAGATTGAGGCACGTTAGACATATACCCACCACTCTACTTTCTGAAAACGGAACTGTTTAAGTCCATATGGGAACACTCAGCCTTGTAAAAAAATGTCCAAACTTATGCAAAGGACCTGGAATACGAAAACCATAAACTTTATTTTATCACTCTCTAGAAAAGGCTGCAAAATATTGGTTGGGGTACTGACGAGACACTATCTCACCACACATCACGCAGCCGAAATGAGCGATGCGTGTAACAGATGGAATGAAGTGAATTCTAGGAGTACTAGGTAGGTAGGTAGGTCTGGTGGCTGCCACTTAGACCTGTCGTGGGTCCATTGTGATAACACTGAAACTTTTTCCTTACACTATGGGATCCTTTTCAAGCCATCCTGTAGCTTGTATAAAAGAGCTTAACTTCGTTAGTTTAAGATGAGCTCATATGCGCTACATCTGTTAAAAATGCTTTACCAACTGTGTGAAGTCTTCTCCCAGCTAATCATTCACACTCACGCAGGAGGTTTTTAATAGTTTCACTTCTTCTGCATTGTAGCAGCATCTACAATAATCATAGCATGTAGGGGTACTTTGGAAGACCCACTTTGCCACTGTCCAGCTCCTTGCAGGACTCGACAAATGTGCCTAGGATCGATGGGACGTGCGTAATAAATTATATAAAATTATGTCTCTGACTCCAGATACATGGCACTGGCAACACAATGGACGCTAGGAATCTAAGCGAGATCTTTTTAGAGGTCAGTCAGCACTATCTAACTACCTAATCTGGCGGTGAGTCCTTGACTCCCTCAAAAGTGTACAAGAATACAAAAGAATACAAGGGAATGATGTAACGGATCAGTGCACGCATATTACTGGAAATTTCACAGACGTCTACTCGAGATATGTTTCACCGGCTACAGTCGTTTCTGCGACCAATCCCCGGAAATAACAAGCACCTGCTTATCGAATGAGATGCCATAGCAGTAAGACAGGAGTAGATATCTACGTCCGTTACGGCAGGAAGAAACGTTTATTGGGGTAGCTGGGTTTGCATAAGATGAGGTTTTTGATGAGTAGAGATCACAAAACATCTTAAACTTGAGGTACAAAACTCCTCTTCATTCATTAATTCATGCATGCTGGCTATGGCGAAATATTCCCTTAGTGAAAATTTCACCTCAAACCTCAAACCACGCAGTGTCCCAGCTACTTGTCAATAGGAACGAGGGCTTCTATCAGAGAAGCCTAATGCACTTCGCTTCAAAATGGCTATGCATTTTTTTTTACAAAATAGTGCATATTTCACATAAATCGGATGCTTCTAACTGGCTTTGTTAAATAAACCTACAGTGTAATGCAAAAATAATGGATTTGTTATTACTACACCTTGGAAATTTTATTTAAAGTAAAATCAACTAAACGCCTGGAAGCAATGAATAGGTAATTTATTTCATTGTGTGTAATTTCCTACAGCAATTTTGTTTACAACATATATATATTTTGTTTACAATATTTGATTGTCAAACACAAAGCGCACTTAACAACATTGACATGCAACCATGAATTTGTGCATAAAGTTTGAACTTTACGAGTCTGCTCAGCACAAACAAACTGGCATTTTTGTTCGAAAATTGCCTATGCAAAGCATCGGTATGCTAACGCACACCCACAATGATTATAGGTATACACACAAATATGAGTAGATGTACGTACGTGTGTTTCATATGGCGGTGAATGCACCCAAAAGAATTTTAATTAGTGAAATGCATCTGCTGCGAAAGTCAATGAAAACGCTGTGACATGTTAAACAGATATGAACAATCAAGTTAATTACAGAAGACAATGTCGATTGTGTAAAGAAATGCAAACACACACACCTGCTGGTGTGCATGGCTAGTGAAATTGGGTATTTACATTTCTCTATTAAGAAAATGTGTTATCACAAGTTTATTCATTTCATATTAGTTGAGAAAACTGCAACTAAAACGCTTAAAGCCTATTAATTTATTTTAGTAACATGTTCGTACATGCATGGGTGATTCATACACAAATGTATGCACATATTTAGATTTACCAAAAGCACTTTATTTTCATAAGTCTCTTAAGCTTTATAAATTTACGAGAACAGCGCCTACCCAATTATCATCTGGTAGCTCCATTAAGAAATTTTGCTTTTTCTAACTATGTGAGTAGTAGTAGAATCTGCTGGAACACAAGTGCGACATTCGGCGCTCATACCTACCACAGCTGTCTGGAATATACATGAACATGAAGTTGATATTCATTTCTCAAGATTTGCTCAAATAAGGACATTCAATTTGTTTGCAAGATTACATCAAATGGTTCGCATATGAGCGATTCTACGTCGAGTGATCAAAGTATTTTAAGCATTGTCGTAAATCTTTCTGAAATAGTATTGTAAATAGTATTTAAACTGAAGAAATTTTGAAAAAAAAACTATTGTATAATTTCGAGATCTACTCGAAGCTGAAAATTTTGGTATAGAGTTTTTTAAAGTTAAATATTTTCGGTTCCTTTTAATAATCCATCCATGTTGAAAATTTTGGTATAAAGTTTTTTAAAGTAAAACATCTTCGGTTCTTTTTAGTGCTAAAAAATTTTATTTTTTAAGAAACATGTACTTCTTTAAAAAAAATGTATTTATTTTTTTATTGAAAATTTTCGAAATTTTTATTTCAGAAATTTTATTTTAGAAACTTTTGAAAAAACACCCCTCCCAATAAAAATGACGAAAAATAGTTTTCTCGCAAAAATGATTTAGGAAAAAATAATTTTTTTTTTTGCAATTTGTGAAAACAAAACACCACTCCATTCAAAAATGAAAAAATGGAATTTTGGAAAACAATTACTAAAGAAAAATTTTTTTTTTATTTTACATAAAAAAAAAATATTTCTGGAAACATGTTAATTTTTACTGAAATTTTTCGGGCAAACATTTTTTTTTTCATTCTTGAAAAAAACTCCTCCTTTTAAAATGATAAAATATATATTCTTTTGCAAAATGTTTGACAAGAAAATCCATTTTTTTTGGTAAAAATTAAAAGCAAAAATTTTAATTTTTAAGAAAAGACATACTTTTTAAAAAATTATTTTGAAAAAAATGTTATTTTTGCTGAAAAATTTTCAGAACAAATTTTTTTGCAATTTTAGAATGAACAAAATACAATCTTTTTTTGGAAAAAAGAGTAATAAAAGAAAAACAAAATATTTTTTACGAAAGCATTTACTTAAAAAAATGTATGGATACAAATTTTTTTGAAAGATAAAAAAATGTTAACAACAAAACAAAAAAAAATTTGAATAACTGGGGAAAAAATTAATAAAAATATTTTTAGTTTTTGAGGATAACACATTAAAAAAAAAGCTATTTTGGTAAAAGATGTTACATTTTGCTGAAAATTTTTGAGAACAAAGAAAAAAATTTTAATTTTTTATGATCACTTATAAAAATTATTTTAAAACAAAAATTATTAAAAATGTTTCTTTTTGTTGTTAAAAAAAACCCTCAGTTCAAAATTACAAAAAGACTTTTAACAGCAAAATAAAAAATTTTTGAAAAACATTTAATAAAACATTTAAATTCTTTTATCGAAATACAAATGTTATTTTTTGCTAAAAATGGGAATAAATTTTGTTGCTTATAAATGTTTTTTTTTCGCAAAATTTTGGTTGTTTTGTCAGCAAAATTTTTAACAGGAAAATAATTTTTTTGTTGTAAATTTTGAAAAAAGCACCCCTTCCGTTCAGAAATGATAAGACATATTTTTTCGCAAAAATTTCTAACAAAAAAATTAAATTTGTTTCCAAAAAAAATTTTTTTTTTTTCATTATATTTTATCCTAAAACACTTAAAAACAAATTTTTAAAACATTAAAGAACCGAAGATTTTTCACTTAAAAAAAATAAATACCAAAATTTTCCAGATTGACCAAATTTTATTAATTTTTTTTAATTTCTTCGCTGAAGTTTACAACTAAGCCAATTTTTCCCAAATACTTGAATCACCTGCCATGAAACCGGTCATATCAACGAAAAGTTCTAGTGCGAAATTCGATGCATATGCAAAACCAAAGATATTTCAAGGCTGATATGAATACGGTTTTAGTATTAAATTTTCTACAAAATTTTGAATAAGTTTTTTTTTATTTTGAACAACTGATCAAATAAGATTGACATTCGACGCCATTTGCAAAATTATAAATCCACCGATAGGGAACCTAATTTTGCGCTATCTTGGATCGGATATTTATTTCGCTGCATGAGAACTATCGAGATCGATAACTAAGGTTTGACAGTTGAGAATCGTAAACTGTGTTGAAATTTCTGTTCAGTTAGGTTTGGCAAGTAGATAACTATAAATCGTTTAACGCTATAAAAACGCATCCAAATTGTGTAAATTTGCTATGACAAAAAATAAATCTATTCGCGAAGTTTTCAGAGCACTGGCCCTCATTTCTTTCAAAATGAGAAATGAGCTGCCGCGACAGGAATGGCGAAAGCTATCGAGTCAACTTTCCATACAGCGCCCTTAACAATCGATTTATTTCTTGGACTGATTGAATGGTCCATATAACTCCTAGCCGTGGCGGATATAAATCTGACAAATATGCGGCATATCATATTCAAGAAAAGAATGCCATAATCTGGTAGTAAAATAAAAAAAAACATTCCAACAATATTTCTGTTTCGAATTATCGGTTTAAATTCTCAAGTTGTTAAAAAAAACTCTATATTTATATTTCCTACGCTGCCCAACGCGTGAAGAGTCATGGGTAGAGAGTCAACAGTTTCTAGCTCAGGCTCAGATCATCTCTCTTCTGGGCCTGGATGAGAGTGAAGAAGGATCGGCGCCCACTGATCTCTTCTGGCTACGATTACTCGAATTTTCTTAGGACTTCGAAATTTTGATCCCCACTTCTGCAGGGGCAACATGTAATATAATAGAATGTCACGTTAAGTGCGCGAGTAAATCTTGTCCGCATTGCCGCGCTCTTTTAGTAAAATTACTTGTCTACACTTACTCCAGCTCATTAATCACTCTGATACAGATAATTCTGCAGACAGTGATATATGTACAAGGATGATAGATTACCATGTTTGCTATTTAGCTATTTAAGTTAAACCATTGGGTAAATAATAAGATACGGGCGTCAATAAGAATATAATGAATTCTATGTGAGCGGTCACATTAAAAATATAATAATATAGTAAATTTAAGAGCCGTAAAGTGCATCTTTTTGAAATGTGGACGAATTTGATATTACTTGTATATTTACATATATATAAATATTTTTTATATTATATAATAAAACGGCAGTTGATTTATGATTCATGTGCGCATAAATATCGCCTAGGTATTGTACCCATCCACATATTAAAATAATATATTAAGTTATTAAAAATTCAATTCAATGTGCTTATTGACTTTGAAATGCAATACGAAATTGAAATTGTGGAAAAAAATAACTTATTCGCACATTTTCCTGCATTTCTTGTCGATCGTAAAATATGACTCCGGCTGCCTCTGCTATACTTTGCACAGAATGCGACGTTCTGCGAATACGCACATCTCGAGCCAAATAACGGTGCACAAATGCTTATGCTACACAAATGTATATATGCATACACCCGCGTTCACAATAATAGCAGCGCGCCTTATTACAAAGAATTTACTATTTATTTATTAAAAAAAAAAATTAAAAAAAAATATTTTAAATTAAAAAAACTAATTTTTTTCATAAAAACATTCTTTATACCACAACAAAAATCTTCCAACCTAATGCTTCAATGCTGCCTACAAAATTTAAAAAAATTCATAAAGTTTTCATCAAAATGACTAACCTTCTAATTAGGAGCTTTGGAAAAATTTCGCAGTTTCATATCCCTAAGTCGCCTTAAAATTGCATTAATTAATTAAAACTTTTGAAAAATAATTTTTACCGACTGTCTTGTGCGTTTTCTCTACATAAAAAATTTCGAGCATTCATTATATGAAAGAAAAAGTATAGAATCGTCAACAAAAAAATTATCAAAAATCAGCGCAAATTTTTAGCCACCTTAAACTGGCACCTTATTGCACCAAAATTGAATGAGAAATAAAAGTGTGTAGTTTAAATTTTTCTATAAATTTTACTAAAACCTTTAAAGAATTGATTCAATTTTTAAAATTTTTTTTTATTTGTGCAAAATTGTAAGCTTTAAGTCACATGTTTTTTTTTTTGTAATATGATCCATATTTTATAATTAATTAAAAAAAAATTAAATAAAATAAAAATAAAAAGTCAAATTTTGCAATGCATCACGTTGCTATTATTGTGAGCACAAGTGTATGTATGTATGTATATATGTATGTCTGTATGTATGTATGCGGCGCATAAATTCAAGTTCGTAAACCTGTACTTTATTGCAACCTCGTTGAAAAATTGCTATCTTCGCAGCAGATTTATATCGCTTTGGAGGCAGCCAGCAATGGGTGGGCATCGGCGCACAGCAGCCATGCCTCATAACCTTCAGACGCGTGCATGCCACTGGAGTTTTTTATCTGACAGACAACGGCAGTGAGCCGCCGCTGTGCAGCTGTCTAACGCAACGCAAAGTGCTGAAGAGTAGCTGTGTGTTGCCACCTTTTTTTTGCTCCAATGCTACAATTTTTATATTCGTTTCTTTCTACATTTTCCTTTTTGTTTTACTTTTCTGCGGGTATCTGCCGAAATTTATTTGTGCATGCGTTTGTGTGCGTATTCTAACTCTGTGAATCGCACAGTGCTCGTTAGTCTTCCTTGGGCTATATTTTTACTACACTCTCTTGGTGTACTTTTTACCTACGCCGCTACGCCGCTGACAGGTGCCGTTCATCTTGGCGCATTTTAAATATTGACAGCTATTTGCCAATTGCATAAGCAGCTGTTGCTGCGACTGTCATTTTTCATTTTTCGAAAATCTGTATGTATGCATGTATGTGCGTACGTATCGTATACATTTTACCATTTAAGACTTTTTCCATTTCGGGAAAAACAGCGATAATAAATAAATTCTTTCCGCTTTTTGTTATTTAAAGTAAGAAAATGTAAGTCCATCCTTACAAGAATATCCTTTCACAGTTCATTGTCAGCGATAAACATATGTATGTATGTATGCATTTGAGCTTTCCGATGAAGAGTATCTTTGGCTGCTGTTTTCGTGTTTTATTGCTTCTTTTTTTGCTGTTGCTGGAGTTGTAGCCTCACTTCGGGTTGGCGCGCGTGTTTTATGTGTCATAAACTGCACATTTACTGGAGTTTTAACTTTCATCTACATACATACGCACATACATACCTAAATGCGCTCATACATACATGCATACAAACATCTTTACATTTCCCTGGTTTATGCACTAACACCCAATTGTCTACATACATACGCATGGATGTGTTCGCATGGGTCCATATAAAGCCATATAAACAACAGTCGGCATTCAACACATTTCACTTTATTGTCTGCCCTTTACCCGAGGGGAGGCCCATACTCCCTCCCCCTCGCCAATCTAATGTGGGAAAAGCGTACGAAAAAGTGTTGTGCCTCAACTGGTTTTATTGGCTGTTAGACACGAGTGTCTTCAAGTTGCTCATAAATTGCACATTTGAAATGTTTACTGCATTTTCCAAGACTTTATTTCTCACCAAGCTATCGGCTTCATTTAAGCGTAAGCGAGCAGCTATGTAGGTGTAAGTACATATGTGCATATTTATAAAAGTACTCTGGAGCGGTATACACTAGTATCGAACTGGTTGTATTGAAGTTAGAACCATGACTAGTTCATCTTACCACTTTTTTGTATACGACGGTAAGAACTATTTTTTTTCATCGTTCAAAGAAGAAATTTAAAACATATAATTAACAAAACTTCTCGAATCTTAAAAAAAAACCGGTTTTAATGTGGGCAAATGGCAAGTGTGGCATTTCGCAGCTAATACAACAATAAATTCCAGAGAGCTCTCGTATGCGCACAAAATCTTTCAAAAGTCCACAAAAAGTTTTAAATTTGACCTACCTACCTATGAAGTCAGTCCAAAAATACTAGATTTCAGTCAAACCTATTTATTAAATTTTTAAATATTGCCCGATGAGAAAGTGAATAGGAAAGAATACATCAACTATGGAGGAAATTGAGTTTACTACCATGATTTAGTTCCTCACTAAATAAGAAAAAACTTCACAGATAATTTTAGAAAATATTTAATCGCTCTATAGGAACGCTTTTCTAGACTGCAAGCAAGGCAGTGAGCAATTGAAGACAATCCAAAACCAATAGATTACCAGGTTTGGCCATCAGCTATGGTAAAAAACAAAACTGTGGGAATAACTTCGGCTGCCAAACCTCCGTGTACTCTGCAGCAGAATTCAGCCCGTATTCACACCAAGGATGATCAGATTACTAGGTGTGCTATTTAGCTATGGTGAAAATGAAAATTGTGAGGGGAACTTTGGCTACCACGTCACTTGGGGATTCGGCAGCCGAATTCTGCACGATTATTTCACATGCATTCTCAGACTCGTGCAATCAGTCCGTGTTCAGATGGCAACGAAGCGACGTGGGTAGGCGCAGTATTGATTTTTTCGAATATTACCACCACAATCGCAATTTTCTCGTTAAAAAAACACTGTTATGACCCCGGCGACGTGAGTCAATCAGCTGATTCTTCCAAACTCACTGAGAGCCGCTTAACGGTGTGCGCTTGGCCACACCTTCGCAAATACTTTTTACTAAGGGTTACGTCAGCAAATCAACTGCTTCCTTCAAAATCACTGAGAGCCGTTTAGCTCTCTGATTTTCACCATGAAGAGAATAACAGCTCTGGTAGTTCGGAGCAAGGAATATCCTCAAATATTTTTGAAAAAGTACTTTATTTTTAAATGCACGTTTGAATGTGAAATAAATCATAGGAATCGTTGAAGTATCATCCGGAATCAATTTGAACATATTTGATCACTCTTCATGCACGGTTTTGAGTCTTTGTAGTGCGAATAAAGATTAATTTGTGAATCGGATGCTTACGAATCGGAAGCGAGGCTTGGATTCATTATTAAGAACCTGAAGCGTAGCAGGATATCATGGATATCACAAATGAGGTGGTATGCTCAAGAAGATTAAGGAGGCATAGTATTAGAAGATTATAAAGAAAAAATTGTGTATATAAAAGGAGAAAACTACTTTGCCTTGTTAAAGACACTAGCAGATGTCATAAAAAAATGAGCCTTTTTTGCATGGCCATGCGCCTGTTCACAAGAGTCATATACTACACTAAACACTTCTATATAATACAGTTATCAGGCTTCTAGATGCATAAATATTTTTAAAAATAAAAATAAACTCGAGAAAAAATTTACTGGATACGATGAAGTCAAAGTTTATCATTTCTGCCTATTTTGAAGGCTTGCGAAAAAACTGTTTTGAAATGTGCGTTATGAAAAATTTGAGTAGTGTTTTAGGATTAAAGGAGAATATTCCAAAATTTCAATTTTGATTTCACACCCTTCTCACTTTATTCATTTCCTCGTAACTAACACCTTATTCCTTTCCTTGACTAAGCTTGTGGCCAAGTCGATAAAGAATTGATATATACAAATAATTTTATAGACGTTTTTCTGTAATTCAATTTACCGAAATTGGTATATATATTAAATTTCTTGTCACTTTAAAGTAACACATACGTACATTTAATATAGAAAAACTTCTAAGTTATGAAGTGATTTTATGTAGGCAACATTTTTGCCTTACTTCACCTACAGTCTTAAGCAAAATGAAATATTTTTTCTGTGCAACTGACCTATCAGCATTGAGACCCAAATGGGACTCAATCTCAAGGTCACCTAGCAAATCCACTTGTTTTCAGAATATCTCTTCTAATTAAACGAATGTAAATATATAATATGAACGAAATGTGTTTTCCTACTATTACTTTCGCATTTTCTAGCTCAACACCATCTAGCAGGTTCCTACAAACTGATAACCCTTTGCGGTCATAAGCCGCAAGAAACTAAACACTTATTTTTATATAATAAATACACTTAAATTTAAAAGCGATATACTCTGATAAAACAGTTATAGCACCTGAAGCTGAATGTATGTATTAGGTGAAAAGATACTTCTGTAATAAGCATTTCTACTATTAAACAGTCAAGTACGTGCATATGTAAGCAAACAACTATGCACAGAGCGCTTCGATTTGCAAAGTGCTTTCTGCAATTTGAAGCTAGTCCCTTCTGGAAGGTTTTTTCCGACATAAATTGGACAAACTTACAAAAGTGGCGTGTCTATAAGCCAAAATGTGTCAAGAAATCCTAAAATTAGCTTTCAAACTACAACAAATCTAATATTACGCAACCGACTGGAATACTGTATGTTTGTGTATAACCCTGAAGTGCTCCCGCGTACTCAGCATCAATAAAGTTTATCAATTATTTACTTTGCCATTACAATTTTTTAGATACATTTTTTTTAGAAATTGCTCTTTCTGTGCACATTTGCCATGTGTCAAACTCCACTAAATGGTATAAGTAGGGATAAGCAGGCAAGGCAACGATGAAAAAAATATGCCCTTTCATTTTTTTATCTGCACATTCGGTATTGTGATGATTACTGCTCTTACGGCGCAATTTAATGACTTTATCGGAAGATTTATAATTTTACAAATGGCGTCGTCGGTCAATCATAATAGACACTTGTAAACTAGACAGCTGCAGAATACAAACAGACAAGCAAAAGACTCAAATAAATTTTCGTAATAAGTAAAAAAGGAGTCAATAAAGTTAATAATGATTAAATTTGCGCCATCTTGTATGCATATGTGTGCTTTGCTTATACGAGAGAGTAGCGCGTGCTGCGTATTTGTACGAGCGTATTTTCAAAAGTCTATGCAGAAATAAAAACTACGTAATTGGTTGGGGTAAACCTTTTTTTATTTTTCGACTTAGTCTCCGTTTAGGCTTACAAACTCCGTCCTACACTGTTCTTGCTTGCTGATGCCTTTCGAATAATAGGACGTGACCAAGTACGAAAAATAGCAAATCGTTTATGCAATCACCTTCTCGTTTGATTAGAATATTCTTTCCGCCAACCATTTCTGCGAATTGGAAAACAAATAGAAGTCCGAGGTATACGAAGGAGCTATGTCTGGAGAATGGGTGGGATGTGAAACGAGTTGGAATCTTACTTCCATTTTGCGACTACAACTACTGAGGCGACCTCCTCGATTCAAACGACTGCCAAACACAAAGAAATACTAGACCGATCTGGCTGAAACTTGGTCTGTGTTCTTCCGAGAGATGCCATTAACTAAAGATAACCTCGATGTGCGCCGATAGTGCAATTTTTCTGACTTTGAATGGACTTTTCATTATTATATATATATACTTCAACAATTAACAAGGGAAACAAATTTCGTTTTTTTTTTCTAAAATTCAAAAGATTGGAAAAAAATATCTTTCATAGTAGTTATGTATTTTTGCAAATTTTTTAAGTTGTACTAATGACCTCAAGGACTAAGTAGGCAACTGAGCAGTAAAGTCCTCTCTCGACGAACAAACGACGTCCTAAGGTATGGCGCAGAAGCTTGGACGATGACAACATCCGATGAAGCGACGCTTGGAGTGTTCGAGAGAAAGATTCTGCGTAAGATTTTTGGACATTTGCACGTTGGCAACGGCGAATATCGCAGGCGATGGAACGATGAGCTGGATGAGCTTTGCGATGCCATAGATATAGCGCAGCGAATAAAGATCCAGCAGCTACGTTGACTGGGTCATGTCGTCCGAATGGATACAAACGCTCCAGTTCTGAAAGTATTCGATGCGGTACCAGCTGGTGGTAGCAGAGGAAGAGGAAGGCCTCCACTGCGTTGGAAAGATCAGGTGGAGAAAGACTTGGCTGCACTTGATGTGTCCGATTAATACGAAAAAGAAACGACTGGCGCGCTTTGTTAAACTCGACAAAAATCGCGTAAGCGGTTATAGCGCCAATTAAGAATAAGAAGAATGACCTCAAATTATTCACTTTGAGTATATTTATTTTATGAACTCAAGGACTGTTTAACAATGAATTAACGAACCCTGGTCAGCCAGACGCTGCAAAGAGTTGCTGAAGATGACTTCCAATTGAGGTCAAATAAATTTAAAAAATAAAAATAAATGTCAATAAAAGTCTTACGGTATTTTAATTGAATCTGGCAATTGTTCATAAAATTGGTTATAATAATGCGATTTAAGTCAAATATGCGCTGTTTTGTTCGCTGACGAGTTCCCATACGAGATGCCAACTTCATAATGCTCCTCTTATAGAAGCTCGCATTCCCTATTGTCAAAAAACTCGGAGAGCCAATTTTCACTGGACTCTCTTGTGGACAACTTCCGACTACCAAGCTCGTTCGCCATGGACAGAAACAGCGTGGTAATCAGCTTGGTGCGAAATCCGGACTATACGGTGGATGCAAATGAACCTCCCATCCGAGCTCCCAGAGCTTCTAGCGCGTCGACCAAAGATGTGTAGGCCTGGCGTTGTCCTGATGGAAGTAGCAATTCGGCCTCTGTTGATCAAGCGTGATTCAAGCGGTCCAGTTGTTGGCAGTACAGGTTCGAATTGAGCGTTTGGCCATAGGGGAGCAGCTCATAGTGGATGATTCCCTGCCAATCCCACCAAATACACAGAAGAACCTTCCTGGCCGTACAATCCAGGCTTGGCCACCGTCTGGGCAGCTTCACCGCTATTTCGACCACGACCGTTTGCACTTCGCGTTGTCAGTAAGTGACCCACTTATTCATCGCCAGTCACCATCCGCTTCAAAAACGGGTCGATTTTGTTGCGATTCAGAAGTGATTCACATGCATCCATACGGGCAAACATGTTTTTTGCGTCAAGTCATATGACACCCATATATCGTGCTTCTTGCTTTGAATCCAAGCTTCTTCAAATGCTTTATAACGGTTTGCTGATCGTTAGTTACAAGCAAAAACTCATGAGGGATCATATGTGTTCAAACCGGCTCATTTGGCTCTATAGCCCTTTTATTCTTGCTCAAAAATGAATGTATAGCCGAACGAGCAAATACCCGAAACGGCTGCTATGAAGACGATTGGTGATAACATCGGAGAGCTCAAACGCAGCACATGATTTGATTGAGCTGAAATAAACAATGACAATAACTTATTTGAACAAGTTCGATCGTTTGAACGCAAAGGCCTGTTTTTTTGTTCAAGTGAAGCGTATGAATGTTTTACACTGAGCCGGTGCAGTTCTCTGGCGCGTACGCTCCTTTTAGTTGCTTGGCTGAGCTCCTCCTCCTATTTTATGGCAAAAATGGTTTGCCATTGCGTGGTTACGGACGACCGCTACTAGATACAACTTTTTCTATGATTGGTGTTCCATGCACGGAAGCTCGAACCTTTGCATACCCGTATGGCAGTTACGCACCAACCAATTTGTCTAAGGGGGGCGCAATTTTAGCAATAATTGTATTTGTTTTATTATTATTAAACCGGCCTTTTCCCAAAATTCTGCTTAAAATCCGTTTTCTTTTGACTAATAACAGAGAAACGCCAGAAAAGATGATTTTCTAAGGTGTATCTATTTTTATGTCCGCCACCGTATATCCCTTTGTTCGCTGGTTAGTACACTTGTGTTGGTGAAAACATTGTGCATTCTCGAGAATAAGTAAATAAAACCGAATTTTCAACTTACTTATCTGTACACACACACACATACTTGCACATCCGAGTAACAAACCAGGATATATCTACCTACACACATACATTTAAGCTAAACAATATTCCTATTATACGAGCATAAACTTTTTATTCACCATTATACAATATTCATGTGTGGGTGTGCGAGCAAAGCCGTGTAGGTTGTAAAATGATGGAAAAGGTTTTATTGAACATGAAATATCCATAAATTTAATGCACATAAAAATAAGTTGAGCAAAGTTTATAACCTTAAAGGCTCATGCGAGTGTGTGTATGTATATGTGCATGTATTCGTACATACAAATGTTAGCATAAATACATCTGAATTTCCAGACAAATATGTGTATACATATGTGTATATGTAGATGTAAAACATATGCTTATGCATGGCCGCGGGAGTATTTTAGACGGATTTTAATTTTAAATATTTTTGCATATTTTAGAATTGCAATTTCATTTGCTTAAATCAATTTTAGCTTATTGTGCACGTGGTACCAGGGCAAAGAATTTCCTATTTTTCTATCTCAACACTTCATTTGCAGCAATTCTCTATGAAATTGAGCAAACACGCATGCCAGGATGTATTATTATTATTATTATTTCTTTTTTCATTTAAAGGATTTTTAAATTTGAATTGTTGGCGATGTGCAATAATATTTAAACTGCGCAATTTCTATATTTTGTTTAAAATATATAACTTATATACTTATGCTATTTAGTTACTTACTTTTTATTAGGAATGAGACTGTATCTGTAAGACTTTTTAGTTCTTTAAATACATCAGCTGCCCATAACCAGCTGAAGCTTAAACCAAGTTATGAATTATCTTCTGACCACTCGCCGATAATACTTAACTACACATCAAAAATCGACCCTATAGAGACAACAGACAACATGAGTATCGAAAACAGATCACCCAACAACTCATTCGAAGTGAGCCTTTGAAAACACAACTTGACATTTTAATGACATAGTTCTTGACGCAGGGTTCAGATTCACACCGCGGCAAAAATATAGCAAACAAAACATTTCAAATGACATTTCTATTAAGAAGCAAATCAAGGAAAAAAGAAAATTAAGAAAAAGATGGCAAATAATCAGATCTCCTGCAGACAAACAGAGGTTAAACTTAGCAGCAAAACATTTGAATTTCTTTATGCGACATAAAAATAAGGAAATTGAAAAATATCTAAAAAATTTAACTCCTACTCATGACACAAATTATTCCTCGTGGAAATGTACAAAAAAACTTAAAAACCAGATAAAGCATCAACCCCCACTAAGAAAAGATGACAACATATGGGCTTTTACAAATGATGAAAAAGCAGCGACATTGGGACATTTTTTTGAAAATGTCCTATCGAACGATGAACATAAACAAATTGACACGATTAGTAATGTGAATACTGATACCCTCACAAAAATAAGAAAAACAAGCACACAAGAAGTGATATTATGCATCAAAACTCGAATTAAACATAAAAAATCACCCGGATATGCTGACAGGCAAAGCACTTACGGGGCTACCAATTGAGACTTACCTATTCCTTAGAAACGTATTTAATGCAATGTTTCGCTTACAATACTTCCCAAAAGTATGGAAAGTCGCAGAAATCATTGCGCTACCGGATAAAAACCCAACAGCTTTAACTTCACCTATCGACATATAAGCCTACTTCCGACTATATCAAAAATTGCAGAAAAACTTTTACATGACAGAATTACCGCAATACTTGACACGAAAAACATCATTCCAGATCATCAATGCGGTTTTCGAACAAACATTCAACTATCCAACAAATACATCGAGTTACACAAAAAATAATTTCAGACATGGAAAATAAACGATACTGCGTTGCTGTTTTTTTGAACGTCGCAAAAGCTTTTGACAAAGTTTGGCACAAAGGCCTCTTGCATAAAATTAGGACAATATTACCACTGGACTATTATTTAATTATCTAGAGCTACCTTACTGATCGATGCTTCTACAATAAATACAATGACAAATACTCACATATACATCCAATAACATCAGGAGTTCTTCAAGGCAGCGTTCTAGGACCACTGCTATATATCTTATTTAGCTCTGGCATACCCCTCCCAGAAGAAACTAATTCAACTATAGCAACATTTGCAGACGACTCAATTTTATTGTTATCTGACGAAAACCTTTCAACCACAACAACAAAATTACAGATGTACACCAACAATGCAAAGAAGAGGTTTGACAAATGGAGTTTAAAAGTAAATGAGAACAAATCTGTACAAGTAATATTTACTACAAGAACAGAGGTTGGTGCCATGCCGATTAAGCTCAACAATAAAAATATACTAATTGAAAGATCTGCAAAATATCTTGTAATCCATCTGAACTCGAAATTAACTTGGAAAGATCACATCAAAAAGAAAATAAAACAAATAAAGGAAAAATTTCGACAATTGCATTGGCTAGTAGGTAGAAATTCTAAGCTCAGTATTTCCAACAAACACAAAAAATTATGCCATCCTTACAACGTTCAATATACCCTTAATCGACGAAGAAATAAAAGCGATATCAACAATATATTTTAACGAAATGAACCAGCACAAAAACAAAGAAGACAATACACTCTCACAACTTGAAAGAAGAACTTTACGACGTCTGTAGAGAAAGCGACCAATTGACCTATTGAATTAAATATAAATTATCGTATGCTAAAAAAACTGTTCTGTGTAAAATGTAATTGCTGTCCTAAAATTTAATCGTTGTATACGTCTTGGCACTGGCCATAATGAAATATATTTAATAATTTTCCTAACTAATTGTTAAAAAAATGTACTATTATAGTTGTCAGTATGGCAGATGTATGATTAATGTAGGAAATAATAAAAAAAAATCAGCTGGCTGAAATTTACAAAATTCAAAATCAAATATTTTTTGTACAAAGCAAAATTAAACAACTCCAGCTTTATTAATTGAAGTAAACTTCAGCTTTCGAGAGCGTATTTACAAAAATGTCATAATATGTTTTATAGGAAGGCAAACTTGCTGGATATCCTTTGTGAGTACAAAAATTTCAAATAAAATTTGTTTGCGTTTAGATTTAATTTAATATTACGTAAATCAATTAATAAAGAATTTTAGAGTAATTTAAGAAATAATTCCAACCAGTTTGCTTACGTCAGACGGTCATTTGAGCACTTAATCTGGTTAAAAGTTATCAACATATCATTTCAATTTTCTTAAATATCATTTTTTTTAAACAGATGAAAGTTGTAGAACATCAGAGTTCTTTGAATAAATTCGTCAAGGATATGAACCGTAAAAAGCCTTGTCATAAACTATTGACCTTTAGTTTCCAACAGCAGACAAACTGCGCACAAACTTTTTCTAACAGCAACAATTCAATAATAAATTATAAAATATTTATATCAGTTTGTCAAAAGAAAACGTACACATATTATGTGATTTAAGTAGCAAACCATTGAATTTAAAATGCAGATTTTTTTCTTTTGTAGTAATAAAGATAGTAGGTTTTTTTAAATAACCGAAAACGCCGTAAAATAACACTGGAGAGTTTTGTTATTTTTGTTTGGACTATACGATTTGTCTAACCTGCTTTTAAAAAGTTTTCAAAACGAAAACCGAATATAAAATCATCTGGATGTCAAAAATCGGCAAATGGCTTAGAAAACTCCGGTTATTATTAAATTTATACTGATCTCAGCTACACACCAACTAAATCTACTTATACATCATTCATTTGAATCGAGGAAGTCTAGTGATTTTCCTTTGTCATCACTAGCTCATCAGCAGTTGTGGTCGCAAAATTAATAGAAATAGGGATTCACCTCGGTTCACACCCACGACGGAAATTTTCAAACGACTCACGTATGTATGTTTATATAAAATAGTACAATAATTTACGTAGGTTATCATAAAAAAGCTCCTTTAAATGTATGAACAAAATATATATCCGAATTTTAGTAAATTTCGCGAGGGCCATAAATCCGAATATTTCGTAAGCAAACATCAACAGTTCAAATATATACGGTAGGTTAGGTTAGGTTTGGCAGCAGCATCGCACATAGAGACAACGATGCCACTTAGACCACGAAATGGGTCCGTTGTGAGCCGCGTGGGCTAGGCTACATTTCCCTCTCCATATTGAACCATCCTGAGCTTTTGACAAAGCGTAAAAGGTTGTTGATGCCTAAAGTGTATAGGTTATCTATATATTCGTTAGGAAGTAGGATTTTGAAAATCGGTTCCTGCTTCTGGCTCCTCCTCATTTCTGCAGCTAAGATAGAAATCATGCGTGTAAACGCCTAATCTCCTTGCATGATTTCCTATGAGCTAATATCCTGTTAGAGCCCCTACTAAGGAACTTTATTTCATGTCTATGCAATTTTATAATACTCTTGGCCCTGGCCATGTTTGTCTAGCGATTTCACAGGTGTTAACGCTAATCCATCTTTGATTTGCAGATCTGATTAGCGCGTCCTTAATGAGAAGCTTACAAGTTGCAAGAGGTATCTCCATAAAATTACTTATGTTTGATATACAGGTAATAATAAATAATAATAAATAATATATAGGGTAACTTGGAAAAAAACCTGAAAAGGTTACACCTTTCTAAATTTGGCGTTTGTTTTTGTTTTTATTGTCAATTCATAATGTAGGCGCATCCACTCCTTTTCGGTGTTTGGCCGGGCTCCTCTTCCTATTTGTGGTGTGTTGATGTTGTTCCACAAATGGCATTTAATGCATTGCTTAGGGCAAATATATACGTAAATTTATCTCAGTAAAGCACGGAATATCAGTTGAGTTTTATCTGCGATGCGCATTAGCATTTGTGGGTCATTTCATCCGCAATTTTATTACCTTTAATAATTCCGTCCTATGCTCTGAGTAGGAGCGATAATATGTGCAGAGAGATGTCTGTTTTTAGAATAGTTCTTTTAAAAAATGGCATCTAAAAGTGTAGATTATGCTAGGTTATGGTAATAGTCGGTCTGTACGACCAACTCGACCTTAGACCTTACAGTTCCATTGTGGTACCACTGTGCGACACAGGAACCTCATTTATTTTCCTTCGTGAAACCATTTTATGGTAAGAGAATTGAGAAAGTAGCTATCTAAAAAACCTGCTCTGATTTTAGCTACGACTGAACAATTGCAAAGGCAGTGCTCAACTGTTTCTTCCTCATTTCTACAACTTCTACAATATTCATAGGAAAAAATTCTCTAAAATCAAGCAATGCCTGCCAAATAGTGGCCACGACTTTTGAGACATTATTTCTTGAAAATCTAAACAGTTCCTTTTTCTTTTTCTTATTTATTTGCGGTCCCAGTAGTTAAAAGATATTTATAATAGCAATGAAAAAAAGAGGTTGCCTGTAAAGTCGGTTTACTGACGATAGTTTAACGTGATAACGTCATAAGAAAATACTGATTGAATGGTTACATTTTTCAAAAGAAAATTTTAATTTTATTTGTTTGATAGATGTTTTGTATGGATATAGAGAATGAGGTAACATTAACATAACATAACATAACATAACATAACATAATATAACATAACATAACATAACATAACATAACATAATATAACATAACATAACATAACATAACATAACATAACATAACATAACATAACATAACATAACATAACATAACATAACATAACATAACATAACATAACATAACATAACATAACATAACATAACATAACATAACATAACATAACATAACATAACATAACATAACATAACATAACATAACATAACATAACATATAACATAACATAACATAACATAACATAACATAACATAACATAACATAACATAACATAACATAACATAACATAACATAACATAACATAACATAACATAACATAACATAACATAACATAACATAACATGACATAACATAACATAACATAACATAACATAACATAACATAACATAACATAACATAACATAACATAACATAACATAACATAACATAACATAACATAACATAACATAACATAACATAACATAACATAACATAACATAACATAACATAACATAACATAACATAACATAACATAACATAACATATCATAACATAACATAACATAACATAACATATCATAACATAACATGCTGTTCAAGCAAGGTAACGACGCATTTTTTGGTGCGTGCAGCCGGCTACATAGAATTATAAGACGTTATCACGTCAGAAAATAATAATAACATTAAAACAACACGTATTATTAACAAACTTGGTTTTATTTTAAATTCTTCAAGTAAATCAAATTAATAATAACACAGGCCAACAACCAAAAAACTTTTTCGATAATTTTAACTAAGGTGTTAAGGTTTTTTATGCTGAAAACGAATATGACCTTGAAAATGCTCCAGCACGTCAGGATTTTTGGCAATTTGAGGTTAAAAAGTCAAAATATGCAGATTTTGGCCATTTTTTTAATTTTTTTTGGTCAAGGTAAAGTTTTTTTTTAATTTTCCACAACGGCATCGCAAAGTACTAGTCTTTAGCTTTAAAATCCATTTTTTTTAATATTTTTACGATTAATATAAAAAAAGTTATTCTATTTTGAATTGGAGACTTTTAGATATGCAAATTCAACCTTTCTAACTCTCTAACGCCCTTGTAAAGGGCGAATTCAAAATAGTATAACTTTTTTTATATTAATCGCAAACAATTTTTTAAAAATGGATTTTAAAGCTGAAGACTAGTACTTTGCGATGCCGTTGTGGAAAATTAAAAAAAAACTTTACCTTGCCCAAAAAAAATTAAAAAAATGTCCAAATTCTGCATTTTTTGACTTTTTAACCTCAAATTGCCAAAAATCCTGACGTGCTGGAGCATTTTCAAGGTCATATTCGTTGTCAGCATAAAAAAACCTTCAAGAAACACCCATAGCCGTTTTAAAAGCTGTAAAAAAGCGAGATTTTGTTGGCCTGTGTAATCAATAAGAAGGCATATGCAAATACAAATACGTGAATTTATATATGTACATATGCGCATATACATACATATATACGCTCACTTAAGTAGGAGAGAGCAAGATGTCGAACGTTGCCGTTCGTTTGCTTTGTTCGTTCCGCGCTTTCGCTTGCAGTTCATTCAAGGTAACGGCAATAAGCAAGGTAACGACAAATGAGCAAGGTAACACTAATGAGCAAGGTAACGACACATTTTTTCGTGCGTGCAGCCGGCTAAATCGAATTATAAGACGTTATCACGTCAAAAAGGAAAAGTAATTATACGACCACAAGTCCTGTACAGAAATACGTCAAAGTAACTCAGGAACGTTAGCGGAGCTCGAAATATTCTTTAAATATTAGAAAGGCACTATATTTTTCAGCCTTCATTATGTTACCTCCTCCTGAACGGTTAGTTGGCTTTTTTATAATAAATATCTCCAACCATTATGACAATCAACACTGTGTACTACTCAAGTAGAGATTGGCTGCGGTTTTGTTACCATTGCCCCTATTCCGACTGCAAGACCACTTTCAAGAATTTCCTAGTAAAAAACTGTACAGATATTATGGCGGTGAGGAAACGAGCCTATTTAATGCAATCTTTGTAAGCTTCTAAATCTACTTCAAATCTATAACGCACTTCATTCCCAATTTAACCCAATATCGCTGCATGTCGATATGTAACGCTGCCTTTACATGAAATATATATCATGTGCAGCTATTTCTCAATTATACATATCCTACCACTTCAAGAGCTTTAGTACTTGAATACATTTTAAGGATAACTTAAGGATACAAAATAAAACAAGTTATATGAATAACCAATATTCGCCTATCTAATTCATGTTTCGGTACATGTGTGGAGAAAAATATTAAAGTAAATAAATTCACTTTAATTCGTTGTTAAATGTACTTCTCTTAAAATGTCCCATTCCTATAGCTTTCATTACTGCTTTCATCTAGGAAATTACAGTTTTCACCTCGTCGCTGTGCTTACCTGGAAGAAAAGGAAAAATTACTGGTTATTCTTTGTTTAAAGTAGAAAGTTTAGAATTTTGAAATTTTCATTTGGGGAAAAAATTAATATATTTTTGGGATCCCGAAAATGAATATATTATTCCGGAAATCACGTTGGGACTTACACACATAAGAATGCAAATATACGCAAATTTTGAAATGAATACTAAATAAAAAACAATTAAATACAGACTAACAATATTTAAATCACCTTGAATTATATTGTAAAGGTTTTTTTTTTAAACTGTAAAATTTTTGTAGTTATTGAATTTTTTGTCATAAAGAAGCTTTTATTAATTTAAGTTTACATACATAAGCTGGTACTCGTTTTTCGGAATGTACATATATACATAAATAAGTACCGTTCAATCTATGAAGTGGCTAAAATTTAGCCACTATTATTCTAACTGCTACTAAATTACACACTTTTTCCTAGACGTAGCGCATTTTTACGAGATTTACGCGTAATTATTATATACACCCCGCGACAAAACGATAGATCATCAATATTTTGACCAGTTTTGTACACATCTTTTTTCGTTATTTATTTGTTTATCGCTTAAAAGTTGAGCTCAGTTATAAATGTTCCTAAAATACTGCAATAATTACAAATCTAAGTGATAGAATTAGGTGTAAAAACGAAGGATTTAAAAAAAAAACAGCAAAAATGGTAAAATGTGGAATTTGTTCTTATTTTCGTAGAGAAAATAAAATTTTGGTTCTGTGACCTGAAATGCTTTTTAGACTCGACCAAAAACTTTAAAAGTTCTAGATATCTGAACCCCAAAATTTACATATGCAAATAGCGCGAATGTAAAACTCGAGAGGGACTATATTTAAATTGATGTTTTTTATTTAAAAAGAAGAAATGAAGAAATATTAATATTTTTTCAAGCTCCGTTTTTTAGAAATTCGAATGTTAAATTTGCATATAAAAGTACAAAAACTTTAAGTGCATTTTTCTCTGAATTTGTTAACTTTTTTGTTTTCAAATGGCAAACTGAACCTATTTTAACACGCCTTGATTCGCACAACTTGCAGTGGGAGTTAATCATTAAAGCGAATGAAACTAAATGTAACATTTACAACCAGACGTGTCCAGGCACTGTCCTCCAGTAAAGCTCAATGGCATCGAGATCCCACAAACTACCGAAACTCAGTATCATATTTAGGCTCATAACTTATATGGGCTCAAAACATACTTGAAAAACTCACATCCTCACCAAAAGAAGAGCCTTGGGTTTAAAACTTATTTCTCTACTAGTTACTAAACAAAGAATCCCACTTTTCGCTACATAACAAAATTCTCTGGTATAGGTCATTCTGAAACCCACGGTATGTCCACGGTATCCAGCTATGGGGTACTGCAGCCAACTCAAGCATCGAAATATGTTACTACAGAGATTTCCGTTTAAAGTAATCAGATGATAATAAATTGCCTCCAATACCCAAATACACAGAGTTCTAGAGAGAAAATAAAAAACACAGTAACCTGCAATAAAAACAGATTAATTCTTGCACACCAAATACTTGGGCATCATGTATGGTGAGAGAAGATAGACATCAGGAAGGGCTTAAAGGAAAAACCCGCTCGAATTCCTCTATTGGACTATCCAGTAAGTATCTGCACAAGTTAGTCATACGAAATTAAGTTGTATATCGGCCGCCGTAGCCGAATGGGTTGGTGCGTGATTACCATTCGGAATTCACAGAGAGGTCGTTGGTTCGAATCTCGGTGAAAGCAAAATTAATAAAAACATTTTTCTAATAGCGGTCGCCCCCGAGGGTATTTCTGCCATGAAAAAGCTCCTCATAAAAATATCTGCCGTTCGGAGTCGACTTGAAACTGTAGGTCCCTCCATTTGTGGAACAACATCAAGACGCACACACCACAAATAGGAGGAGGAGCTCGGCCAAACACCTAACAGAAGTGTACGCGCCAATTATTTATTTATTTATTTTTATATAAAAAAAAAGTTGTTAGGATTGAATTAATATTATTTTAAAACAAGTTTTCAAATATTGTAAATATGAATTAAGGCCAACGCCTCATTTGAAAGGCGTTTTTTTGGGGTATTTCTTTAAAAGCACGTAAAACGGAAACGAAAAAAATTTTTAATTGTTGTTTTCAGTATTTATTTCTTAATCCATTAAAAACAATTTTTTTTTGGCCACACGACGTTCGTTCAAAAAGTCGTAAGCCTTCAAAAAATAGTCTTCACATGGACAATGGCCACAGATATAGCAGGCTCTACTAAACCGATTTTGACGAAATAAAATTTAAATGACGTAGATTTGATGTCGTTATCATGTGAACAACGTTCATTCGGAATGATACTTATCAGTATTTTTTTCGGACCTTTAATGGCAAAAAAAGGTCAAAAAACGGTTTTTCATCTTTGAACAGGCCGCAATTTTGTTAATCTTTTTTTAGAGATTGTAGCTTACACGATAACGACATTTATACCGAACACGACCTTTTTGCCGTTTTGATTTCAAACACCTGGGAATCCCGGAATCCGTGTCGCCAGCGGCATATCCTTTTTTGAAGACCATTTTCTTGAAACCTGACAACTTTTTGAACGAACCACGTATGGTCAGAAACAAATTTTTATTTTTTAAGAATAGATCAGAAAATAAAATACTAAGAACAAAAATAAACATTTTTTTTTTCGTTTCCGTTTTACATGCCTTTGAAGAAACACACAGAAAACACCATTTCAAATGAGGCAAGGGCCTTAGCGAAAACAATGGCGTCACTAAGAAAAACAAAAAACAAAGTTAACCAAATTTGATCAAAAAGTGAACAAAAAGTTTTGAACAATAAAATACAGCATAAAGCAAAGAATTTTTTATTGTATATTTTCTATCTTTCCCACTTCCCCACTTAAGTTTAATGAAATTTTCACTATCAGCAGTGAATTCTCATATGAAACACTTTTCGCCTTAAGATGCCTTTGCAAGTTTGTGCTTTGATGCTCATTAGTGTCCTCTCAATTTTGATAGTTTGAGCTTTTCTAAGAATGACAAGTCATACCAGTTGTGAGATCAAAAGCTTTTGTAAGTTTGTAGGAAACGACTGTGAGTATCACTTGTGAAAAATTCAAGTCAGTGTGATTCAGCAGAATTGATACTCAAAAGCAAAAAAAAATCCCATTCAATAGTTGTCAATAACCTTCCAAATAAGCGAAAAAGGAGTCAATAAAGGCTCTCGCAGTTTTCCACAAATTCAACGCTGCATGCAGTGCGCAACAGAAAGTTCAAATTAATAATAAAGACGAATTTCGCAGAAACAAAAAATGACGGAAAACAATTTTGAGCAACTTAAATGCGTACCGAAAAAACTCTTAGACCGAGTAGTAGAGCATTTACTGGGAAAAAGGAAATTTTGTGACATCGACTATTGAAACTCAAAACGAGTGCACGCCCGCACCCGGGAGATGCAAGTTGAGAGCGCTCGATAAAAGATAGCAAAAAAATGTGAAATGCACAATAGAGTAAAAACAGAAAAATAAAGAGAAAACAACTAAATTGAGGAGTTAAGTCCCTGACTGGACATAGTAAAGCTGCTGCCGCTGCTGCTGCTGCTGCTTCCAGTGCTGCTGCTGTGTTGCACATAAAACTAAAATTGCGGTTTTTGTGCACTCAAACCGAGACAAGCAATGTGTCGTGGAGGAACACCAATAAAGCACAACAACAAAAGCTGCATGCAGTCCCCAACTATACGTAGATGTATTCGAGAATTTACAAAAATCCAGCCATTCCCAATGCTGCATACCACATTGGCAAATGACATGTCGAACTTTTCGCTGACAACACGCAAAGTGTCATGCTGCTGCTGCTGCTCGCTGAAAACAGAATTAAAGAAGCGAAGAGTCGGTGTATATCTGCAAGATATGTTGCAGCCATGCAATCGTAGCACAGACTTATCTAGTAGACAAATATCAGTGGCACAAAAAAAAACAAAAACAATTCCTGGAATTGAAGAAAAATTGCTTGTGCGGGACCGACTTTTCTACTTTCGGTTTTTTTCGTTGATACTCGGTATCTCCGACCATTTCAATTAGTTGAAGTGCGCGCGCAGACAAGTGTCAACGCAGCAGCAGCTTCGCTTTAAGACTACCCACCTGCACACGCCGCCCTCTCTAAGTTTACACATAGAGTGGCCGTACAATTTTGCCAGGAGCATTATTATATTTGTTCGCTGTCAGCTTTTATTTTATTATTTGCTGATGCACTACAAACTTAGCTTTGTTGCGTGTGGATTTTGCCTGTTCGTGCGTGCAAATAAAGATGACACATTGTGTGCTTGTGCCAATAGTGCCACAATGGCTGGCTGCAGCAACCATACAACAAAAATGGTAAACAAAGTAAACGTAATGACACCAACACTATCGGCTACAACAATAATAATCCAACAATCGACAGCAGTCGATGTGTAGTTTAAAGCGATTACGCGTCTGTCCGAAACTTCAAAATGCTTCCTTTGCTGCCGCCAAATGCACACACAAGCAGTAAGAGTAAATATACAGGGTGTTAAAAAATTAATGTAAAATATTGAATACGGTAGGTTGGTAGATAGAAGTGGCCGTCTGACTCTAAGCCAACTCACTTAGACCGTTGCCGATACCACTGCGATATTAGCAGTTTTTCTGCTACTCCTCGTGAAACTATTTTGTTTCAAGTGCCAACCCATTAATCTCACTAAGACTTTTATCCCTAGGTCAACAATATCGAAGTATGATGAGCCAAAGTGTCAAAACCTAGTGGCATGCCATGTAGGATAGTAAAGGAGAAAATGTATGACAGACTGTTCCTCCTTCTGATCCTTAATTGTATAATAGTAATTAATAGTAGAGACTTCTGTTCTCAAAAGATCTACAAGTTTATTTATAGGATTACCATGCACTAAATTTTTCATATAAATACAGGGTTCGCCATATAACTTTACGGAATTAAAAATGCTATAAAAAAGAAACTACTCAATATTTTTCCAAACTGTTTTTTTATTTTGAAGTGCAATCCTTCCGGTTAATGATGGAACACAACTTCGTTCATATGGCTGCCTCGGCTAGCCATACACCATCCCATACGACCGGTCCAATTTTTCAACACATTTTCGATTTTATGCGGCTGTATTTCAGCTATGACATCGCTTATGATGGTCTTCAGTGCATCAATTGTTGCTGGTTTGTTGGCATAACACTGGTCTTTGGCGGCACCCCAAAGATAATAATCCAACAGCATCAAATCGCAGCTCCGAGGAGGCCAAACGATATCAGAATTTCGGCTGATAATGCGATCTTCGAAGACAGTGCGCAAGAGATTGATCGTAGCATTCGCTGTGTGGCAAGTAGCGCCATCTTGTTGGAACCAAATGCCACCAATATCCTCCTCTTCAATGTACGCACGGTTTTTGGTCGGTCACGCGTTGGTTTGCCAATAAGCAACCCAGTTTCTCTTACTTTTTTCGCAAAGTAACGCACATACGCTTCATTCGGTGCTTTTCTTCTTCCCATTGCCGTACATAATTTTCGTACACATTCTGCAATATTACCATGATTTTCAAAGTAATGTCGCAATATTTCCCAGCATTCTTTGAGCGTATACACAACCATTTTCGTTCAGCGGAAGAATAAAACTAATTTTCTGTCAAATCAGATGACAGCTAAGTGTTACCATTCTTCAAATAATGCCTAGTTCAAATCCGTAACGATAGATGGCGGGCCCTGTATAAATAAATAATTGCCGCGTACACTTCTGTTAGGTATTTCGCCGAGCTCCTCCTCTTATTTGAGGTGCGCGGCTTGATGCTGTTCCAAAAATGCAGGGACCTACAGTTTTAAGCCGATTCCGAACGGCAAATGGTATTTAATGAGTAGCTTTTTCATTGGAGAAATACACTCGAAGGTTTGCCATTGCCTATCGAGGGGCGACCGCTATTAGAAACAAATTTTTCTAGCATTTTGCTGTCTCATGCACGGAGATTCGAACCTACATACTTCTGAATGGTAGTCACGCACCAAACCAATCGGCTACGGCGGCCGCTGACTTGAGAGAAAAATCTAGCGGATTCAAATCAGGCGTTCTTCCAGGCCATAATGAAAGCCCGGCTCTTCCTGCCCATCTACGTGGAAAAGTTTAGAGTAAATGCTCTAAAATGGCGTTCGGCAAAAGTGAGCTGCAGGATCAAAGTTCTTGAACTAAATTGGTTGTTTTTGGGCCAAAGGAATGTCGTCCAAAAGATCAAACATTGCCTTCTTGTCAAATCGTTTGTACTATGAAATTAGTTATCGAAATTTGTCAACCAGCAATGGTAAGAATATTCAAGCAAGAATGCTCGAGCCAAGATTGCCACATCCGTGAGAGTATTTCGGGTTGTGACGTAACAATTGAATGAACACGAAAGAGAGACATGTTGTAGGGGAATAACGCTCGAGAATAACATTCAAATGGAAAACAATGTAACCAAAAAATAAATACAAAATGTCCAACTTTCACTGTAGATCGCGATAATAATGCCAAGGTGTAGTGAGGAGTACATTAGTTGAGGCTGATTTAAAAATTTCATGGATGCTAATCTTTTTGGCAACTATTTGCAAGACGAGACAGATAAGTTCAAGGAGGGCATTTTTTGGGAAGCCTTCCATAGTCCAATGCTGTCTCTTAAGCAGCTTAAGGTGTCTCGTGCCTCGAGTTAACATTTTTAAAAATAATTGGGTATCAAAATGTTTTAAATAATTAAAAAAGCAATGAAAAATTAAAAAGAAAATATAATTTTCAGATTTATTCAATACTGAAAATTTCGGTGTAAATATTTTTAAACTTAAATAAAGGTTATCAAAAAAGTCTTGCGGTATTTCCCCAAGCTTGTCTTTGCAAGCGCGTAGTTCTAGTTGTATTCGTCGCATCGGTTCACGCTAGAGCTTTTTGGAAAGCTCTTTTCACGTGCTAACACGCGTTTGATTAATTGTTGTTTGCTTTTAGTCGTTCGTGAGTTATAGCGTCGCAAACATGGAGCAAAATAAAGAGAAAATACGGCATATTTTACAGTACTACTACGATAAAGGCAAAAATGCATCTCATGCGGCCAATAAAATTTGTGCAGTTTATGGGACCCGATACAGTTTCCATTTCCACCGCACAACGATGGTGTCAACGTTTTCGTTCTGGTGCAGAGGTGATCGAAGATGCGCCACGGTCCGGAAGGCCTGTCGTCGAAAATTGCGATAAAATCGCTGAATTGATCGAAAGAGACCGGCATAGTAGCAGCCGTAGCATCGGCCAAGAGCTGGGCATGAATCATCAAACCGTTATAAACCATTTGAAGAAGCTTGGATTCAAAAAGAAGCTCGATGTATGGATGCCACACGACTTGACGCAAAACAACATTTTTGCCCGTATGGATGCATGCGAATCGCTTCTGAATCGCAACAAAATCGACCCGTTTTTGAAGCGGATGGTGACTGGCGATGAAAAGTGGGTCACTTACGACAACGTGAAGCGCAAACGGTCGTGGTCGAAAAGCGGTGAAGCTGCCCAGACGGTGGCCAAGCCTGGATTGACGGCCAGGAAGGTTCTTCTGTGTGTTTGGTGGGATTGGCAGGGAACCATACACTATGAGCTGCTCCCCTATGACCAAACGCTCAATTCGGACCTGTACTGCCAACAACTGGACCGCTTGAATGCAGCACTCATGCAGCAGAAGAGGCCATCTTTGATCAAGGTTCTTTTGCATCCACCGGGAGGTTCTTTTGCATCCACCGTATAGTCCGGATCTCGCACTAAGTGATTACCACCTATTTCTATCCATGGCGAACGAGCTTGGTAGTCGGAAGTTGTCCACAAGAGAGTCCTGTGAAAATTGGCTCTCCGAGTTTTTTGACAATAGGGAAGCGAGCTTCTATAAGAGGGGCATTATGAAGTTGGCATCTCGTTGGGAACTCGTCATCGAACAAAACGGCGCATATTTGACTTAAATCGCATTATTATAACCAATTTTATGAACAATTGAAAATTCAATAAAAATACCGCAAGACTTTTTTGACAACCTTTGTATTCGGTTCTATTGAATATTTTTATAGCGGGTTCTCTATTATTTACTATAAAATGTACTTTCTAGAAATGTTTCTTTTTGGAAAAACCATGTATTTTTTTTTTTTTAACTTTTGAAAATTTGTTTGGCATTTTTTTCAAGTATTAATACTTGAGTTCACGCTCATTAATCGCTGGAAGTTTAATTTTGGATTCCCATAACTTTTTGGGTTATATTCAAATATTTAAAGCGAAGCACTGAAAATCAGTGTACTCATACGTCTTGGAATGGATTGAAGTGTCGCTACGTACATTAGTAAAAAAATACACTATACTTTTCACGGGTTCGCTGCATGTATTTGAATATAATTGGAAAAATTAGTGGAATCCCACTATGAAACTTTCTAGGATTACTAAGCATAGTTTCAGCTATTAACTAAAAATATAAAAACATCTGAGATACGTTCTTTTTCACAAAATTATCAAACATTTTGAATAAAAAAAATTTTAACAAAATTATAAAATTTTTTTTTAAATTTAATTAAAAAAAAATGTAAGCCTATTTTATACTAACAAATTGAAATAAAAATTTTTTGAAAGTATTGTATATTTTATACAACAAAATAAAAAAAACTTTTTCAAAGTAGATATATGTATTTTAACTAAAAAATTAAAATAAAAACCTTTTTACAAGTATATTTTAGACTAAGCAATTAAAAAATTGTTAAAGCGTAGCCAACTTTTCCACAATGAATAAATTTCAAAATGATTAACTTTTTACTTTTTAAATTTTCAGTTGACTTCTTTTTATACCCGAACTTACTTATCAACTAATCTTCAGAAAAGTTAAGATTATGTCCAAAATATCTGGATCACTTTACATGAAAAAGCTCAAGTATTAAAGTAAAGCTCAAGTACAAAACAAAAGTAAAAAAGAAAATTCTAAAAATGCATACCAAAAAAATTTTTCTATATGTTCAGCATTAAATAAATATGAAAATTTTACTTCAAAAAATGTGATGCCAATTTCCCAAAATTGTATAAACCTTAGAACTATTCAATTTTTTCCAAACATTTTCAGTTTACTGCTTATTTTGCTCAAGCCTACAAATGATTCAATTTTCAGAAAAATTTATCCGAATTTGTCCAAAATATTTGGATCACTTGATATGAAATCACTTAGGAGTAAAAAAAACAATAACTCTCCATCTTCACTAAACCTTATTTGCATATTACCTAATTATTTTGCATTATTTTTTTAACACCCTGTATATGCACATACTCGTATGCATGCACATTTGTATTTGCTAGCGTGTAATATGCCATAGCTTACTCGTGCGGTCCATCGGTTCTTTGCCAATAGTCGATTGCCGCTTGGCTGATTGTTTGGTTGGTCGGACAAGCATAAGACATTTTCAATTACCGTTGCTGTCTTGACTCACTGCCATCGCCGCCGCCACAGTGAATGCCGCCCCACTACTGCTACTGCTTCTACTGCTACTGCACTGTTGTTGCTACCCCTTCTGCTGTCTGCCGATCGATCTGTCGACGTTGATGCTTTTTCATCCCACCCGCATTCAACCTCTGCCACCTTCTATGTATGTGTGCATGTAATACCCAACTGTAATTGTATTGTTCACATGTTTTGACTGCTACGCCATTTACTTATTTTTATTGTTGTGCTGCTACAACTACACACATTCTACCACTCTTGCGCCTTCTTAAACAATATTTTCAAGTTTTTTTCTTTCTGTTTTTCGTTTTTTTTTTTGTTTTTGCTTCATACTGCATTTACTAGATAAAATCGCATTCGTTACTCCCTTTTCGCTTGCCTGCCGCCTGTCTTTCTGTCTCTCGCATCACTTCACTCACTGTAGTGCGCACATCACTAGATTTTTCTTTCGGCTTTTTTCTGTTGTTGTCGGGATGTGCGTGCACGTCAATTAGTGGCATTTTTACGATTAAGAAAAACGGCAATACTTTAAAAATTGCATTTCTGGATATTCTCGCGCTTTTTCTTGTTGTCTTGTTTGTTTTTTTTTTTTTTGTTTTGTCGTTGTATTTCTTACATTTCGCTCCATAACGTTGGATTTTATGGTTTCTGTAAATGATTATCGCTTCGATGTCAATTGTTTAAATTGAAATGTCAATAACCCCCGGCGGGCAATACACCACTTAAGAAGATTTACTTCAATCGATAGTTGAATAAAGCAGAAAAAATGAAAGGATATTTCACAGAAGATCTGGTAGGTTGTAAATTTCATTCAAAAGTGAAATTACAAAGTTGCACGCAATGTATATGGGATGCATTCTCAGTGGATATCTGCAAACTTGCTTTTTTTAAATAAATTTTATGTTCAAATCTTTATCAAAATATTATCCACTTAACGCATGACGGCTACGTTACTTTTGCAAGACTATCCTTTTTTAAAGACGTATGTATGGAAACTGCAAAATTTTGATATATGTTTCCGGAATGAGCCAAAACAGGCACCCACCTTGGCACCAGGATATCAAAAATAATGTAAAGACGAGCTGTATTAATCTCTCCAAAGCATTGGACACAGTAAAGTGCATCAAATTCCAGTAGCTGCGCTAGCTAATTCATTCGAACGAAGACAAACAAATGCTTCAGCGCAGATAGTGGCAGCGGAAGGACCAAGCGGATTAAGTTTTAGTGTCAGTTGGCGTACTCGGCTATGACTAGCGCGCTTTGCTGTATTAAGTCAGAATCGCTTAAGCGACTATATCGTCTAATAAGAAGAAACAGGCGTTCGTTTTAATGAGCTTCAAAGGTATCTAGACCCAGGTTATACTAAGAGAAAGTGAATTGAGTGTATCAAAGTTATATGGGAAATTTTATTAGGAAAAAGGCATTGGGAAACTTTCAACTATACGCTAAGCAAAATAGCTATATGGGGCACTAAACAATTTTTTTTTGTTTTTTTTTATTAAATTAACCAGAGCTTAAGTGTTCTTACGTTACAGAATATATTTCAGCATTTTATTGAAATAATTTAATAATTTTCAAGGACATAAAAGGAAATAGATATATTGGACAAAACTAATATTAAATTAAATCTTAAGAAAACCATATAAAATATTACTTAATAGGTTTCATGTTCTCCGTTATTTATAGTAACTGAGACTAGTCGCTGTAAGAAGGCCTTATCTGCGTTGGAAAGATGAGGTGAAGAAGGATTTGGTCTCACTTGGTGCGTCCAACTGGTGCCGGTTAGCACGAGAAAGAGCGCTCTGTTGAACTGAGTCAAAATCGCGTAAGTGGTTATTGCTCTAATCAATAAGAAGAAGACATTAGTCGTGGCATCGAATTGACGAGTGACTAAAGGACACTAAGATCTATTTTTGCCCATTGCTCTTGAATAGCTATTAAACTCGCGTCCGCCTTTTTAAACTCGCTTGCTAAGAATGCTCTAAAAGTTTGCCATTGGGTTAAGGTTTAGACTAACTGCACTAACTCACTTAAGCATAGGACTATTTTTCGACACGAAAAACTCATTTGTACGCTTAGCACTGTGGCTTCGAGCATTGTCTTGTTGACTTATCTAATATCCGCCGTGAAATTTTTGGGTAAAATTCAATAAAACATTATAAAAGACCTCTACATAATTTTTTGCGCTCATCTTATGCAAAATTGAACAAATTTGGGTCTTGCCACGGTAGCTAAAAGTGCTCTAGGACATAAGAGGACTACCGTGAAAGTTTTGGTGGTGACGTGTTTGTCATGGCTCGCGAATATGTCTCCAATATTTCTCACAACCATCGTACCCATCGAGATACATTTTTTGCTCATCGGTAAAAATTATGGATTGACATTCATCATCCCAGAACTTATGATTATCGCTGAATTCGAGCTAGCTTCTGGTGTGGTGTAAGCTTCGGTTCAGCCAGTCTATTTTGATATTTTGAATTAGAATCTTCACTCGATATTTGCTATATTCTTCTCTTCGTAACACTGAGAGAAAGTTCACATCTAATTTGGTTAGAGCTGAAATTTTTTTCACAGACATTACCCTTTCTCTATTTCACATCTAATTTGGTTAGAGCTGAAATTTTTATTCACAGACATTAGCCCTTATCTTTATTTTACAACACTCGTCAGTCTCAGGTTTCGCACCAGTTCTATTAATTTTTCCATATCTATCGGAATTTTGCAAAAAGGTGTGGTTGGTATTTTTATTTCGATTTACGTTCAGCGCTATTCTGCGCTAGAATACCAGCGCTCTCTTCGGTAGATAGCAGCTTTCCTCTTGGCAGAAAAAGTTATTTACCCAGCACGAAAATTGTATTTGCTTTTATTCCCTATTAGTCCCTATTAACTATTTCCTTCAAGAACTTCAAAATAAATTTTCTTCTTCAAAATTTATGGGGGAAATTTTTTTTTGTCATATTTGGACACCTGAATGCAGCCCATCCTATTTTTTTATTAATAGCTGAGACCATGCTTAGTAATCAATGAAAGTTTCATGATTTGATCCCCATAACTTTTCCAAAAATTTGTCAATACCTACTCTAAAATTATAGTGGCGTACAACAAATTAAAAAAAGGAAAAGTTTTGTGTAATGCTTTAATTTATAAGAAACTCTTTTTCAAACTTTTATTTTCAATTTTTTATTTACTTTTTCCACTCATTCCAAACTGTCGATCTGCGTCCTAAGTTGGGTTAGTTGCAGTTTCGATTGTTACATCTCTGTGTAAGGCTATAGAGGGGCGCATTTAAGCGTGGAGAAACATTGCGATGTCGCTAGTTTCAACTCAAGTTTCCCCTTTAATTCTCAATGTGGTGAAACCATTTCATCTCCCGGATAAATTATAAAATCCCGTCTTTCCGCGTCTGCCAGACAGCCAAATAAGACATAGACAGCGATTTCGCGTACTGGTAAGAGCGAGACAGAGGTAGAAGAAGAATATTCAATTCTCTCCACCGCGATGGAAAATCGTTAGAGAGAAATTCCAGTGAGTTTCCATTGAGTAAATCTCGGCGTTCATTCCCGCCACTGTACTAATGGAAGGTCGGTCTGGATTGATGAGGTCTGTGCTCATTTCTTCTAGGTTAGTTATCTCACAAGTGAGCTTCATGGTCCATCTACTGTTGGCTGACCTGATCCAAAGCCTGATTGAGGATAAAGGGATGTCCATATGTTGGGCAGAAGTGATTGGACTAGCATTTTTGGTGTCTATTACGAAGTAGTGCATTAACTGGTATATTGCTGATGCAGAGCTTGAGGAGTTCGTTAACGCATTCCTTCACAATGAATATTTAAATACTCATAAAACAATGATTGCGCAAAAGATCACATCTCTGAAGTGATAAGTGATACTAATTTAGTTCGCTTTCTGAATTATTGAAGAACGATGAAGGACTTTTTTTTCTTTAAAAAGCAATACGAAATTTCGATTATTAGATAATATTTCTTAGAATCAAAGATCAAAAAGATGTCCGAAAATTAAAAAACGTAGATGGCCTCTGCAGCCTATGCTCAAACATAATTTTAGTACTGGTATTCATACCAGTCACTAAATAATAATAATAATAAATAAAAAACGTAATTATAAAATTCTGAAAATCGGAGAAAAAAAAATTTGAAGCCCTGTACTTTTTGTCTACATAATAGTAAAGGATTGTCATTTGTTTAACTTCTCGAGATTCTGGGAAAAAATGTTCTGACATTCCCAAAAAAGTTGGTTTTGTATAGAAAACTAATTTTTCTGGGATAATTTTTAACTGAAGACAAGGCCTATAGAATACAAGGTTGCGTCTTCCGAATATCCTGTGTCATCTGAGTGCATGAATAAACGAACAAAAGGAAGGGAATTACTTATTTGTGAAGAGGAGGGGTAGACGAAAGCAACGGAAATCACCGGACACAAGAAATTATACGCAAAAAAACTTCATTTCAAGGCTTTATATGCATACGTGCTTTCACAATTGAACACGCGGCACATCGTTTTCATTACTTTCTTTAGTTCTAATCTCATAAATCACAATATTGTCAAGTTATTCAATGTTTTTTCACAAACATGTGATTTATACTTTTTTTTGTTGAGTAGTACGTTTGTTTTGTGTTGGTAAGGGATCTCACGCCAGACTTGCCAAAATCGCGAAAAATAAAGTGACTGTTTTGGGAAGATGCCGTCTTGAGCTGAAGGCCTTATTATCGTAATGAAACCTTATATTTTGTCCGCATCCTGACCAATATTCTCCTTGTCCCTCCAACTCTCTACTTCTGTTAACAGTACAAGTCAAATATTTCCTTCAATTTTTTTAATATTATCTAAACAGCATAGGGAGGATGGTTCCATGTGTAGAAGTCCACGCAAGTGGGGAAAGTTACTGATCGCCATTCACTTGGGAGTGGCCAGGACGATTCTTCTACATATGGTCCAAGCAGCTCACAACGTCCGGGATTAGCCCACGTATCCTCTGGTTAGCTTCCGAACACCCGTTCGGGAGTGAGCTAAAGTGAGAAGGCGAAGCATCCCAGCATAGCTGGTTGTGCGCTGGGTTTGGGACCCGCCACTTAAAAAGCCCCCCCAATGAAAACAGCAACAAAGCCTCGGATTAGAACTTCCAACACTGATGACGACCCCTGCAAACGAAATAAGGAATACGATTTGAGGGCATGCACCTGGAATGTCCGGTCCCTTAATGGGGAAGGTGCCTCTGCCCGGCTGGTTGATGTCCTCGTGAGAGTAAAGGCTGACATCACTGCCATCCAAGAGATGCGATGGACGGGGCAAGGTAAGAAAAACATAGGACCTTGCGACGTCTACTACAGCTGCCATGTAAAGGAGCGCAAATTCGGTGTCGGATTTGTTGTGGGAGAGAGACTTCGTCGCCAAGTACTGTCGTTCACTCCGGTGGACGAGCGTCTCGCAACAATCCGCATCAAAGCGCGATTTTTTAACATCTCGCTAATTTGCGCCCACGCCCCGACGGAAGAGAAGGACGATGCGACCAAGGATTCTTTCTATGAGCGCTTGGAACGTTCCTATGAGCGCTGCCCCCGCCACGACATAAAAATCGTGCTTGGTGACTTCAACGCCAGGGTGGGCAAGGAGGGAATTTTTGGTCCCACAGTCGGAAAATTCAGCCTACACAACGAAACATCCGGTAACGGACAGAGGCTGATCGACTTCGCCGGGGCCCGAAACATGGTAGTCTGCAGCACCAGATTCCAGCATAAAAAGATACACCAAGCTACCTGGCTGTCTCCTGATCGAAAAACGCGAAACCAGATCGATCATGTTGTGATAGATGGAAGACACGCTTCTAGTGTATTAGATGTACGTACGATCCGAGGAGCCAACATCGACTCGGATCATTACCTTCTTTAACCTGATGTTGGAGAGCATCGTACGAGCCGCAGAACTTAATCGCTCAGGCACAATTTTTTATAAGAGCGTACAATTGCTGGCGTATGCCGATGATATTGACATCATCGGCCTTAACAACCGCGCTGTTAGTTCTGCCTTCTCCAAACTGGATAAAGAGGCAAAGCGAATGGGTTTGGTGGTGAACGAGGACGAAACGAAGTACCTCCTGTCTTCAAACAAACAGTCGGCGCACTCGCGTATCGGCACCCACGTCACTGTTGACAGTTATAATTTTGTGGTTGTAAAAGACTTCGTGTATTTAGGAACCAGCATTAACACCGATAATAATGTCAGCCTTGAAATCCAACGTAGATTCTCTCTTGCCAACAAGTGCTACTTTGGACTAAGTAGGGAATTGAGCAGTAAAGTCCTCTCTCGACGAACAAAACTAACACTCTACAAGACTCTCATCATGCCCGTCCTAACGTATGGCGCAGAAGCTTGGACGATGACAACATCCGATGAAGCGACGCTTGGAGTGTTCGAGAGAAAGATTCTGCGTAAGATTTTTGGACCTTTGCACGTTGGCAACGGCTAATATCGCAGGCGATGGAACGATGAGCTGTATGAGCTATACGACGACATAGGCATAGCGCAGCGAATAAAGATCCAGCGGCTTCGTTGGCTGGGTCATGTCGTCCGAATGGATACAAACGCTCCGGCTTTGAAAGTATTCGATGCGGTACCAGCTGGTGGTAGCAGGGGAAAAGGGCCGCCTCCTCTGCGTTGGAAAGATCAGGTGGAGAAGGACTTGGCTTCACTTGGTGTGTCCAACTGGCGCCGGTTAGCACGAGAAAGAAACGACTGGCGCTTTGTTAATCTCGGCCAAAATCGCGTTAGCGGTTATCGCGCCAACTAAGAAGAAGAAGAAACAGCATAGTAAGATTTTTTTTATGAAATATCAGCACAGGCTTTATTTTCTAATTTTGATTTCTTTCACTTCTTAAAAAACTGATTTCAACTGCCTCTTATGGTTAACAAAAAAAATGCCATTGTTAGCGAAAATGACATTTACTAAAAACCCAGATCAGCTTATTGGATCTCAGCTACATTGCAGATCTCAGGTGAGGCAGAAGTTGCAATCCTGAAAGTTTGTAAGGATTCTATTACGGCCTATACAAGACTTTAAATAAGTTAAAACAAATCATACAGCAGGGTTGATTTATAGGCTGACAACTGACTTTTCCTGGAATATCGCCACTTTCAAAGTACATTTCAACAATAAATGACCGAATACGTAGTACTTCTGAAGCAAAGTAGACTGGTAGTAGCGTAATTAGTTCAGTACTAGTCGATTTGACTGCATGATTAGAATTCCCCACAATCCGCTTACCTTCTAATTCCTCAAAATATATGATCTCTAATTAGATCTCTGATATCTTGATTTCCTAGCGGCAATTTCCATTGACCTGAGGACTACTCGCTACTATTAATCATATTTTTTTTTCGGCATATTTGCCAAAGATTTCAGTTTCCATATTAATCTCTAATTTCATGAATAAGTTCTTAATTTCCTATTCTTCATCAATTCACAATTAGTAACCATACAATTACTGTTACCCGTAAAAACTCTTCTCTGACAACAACACCAACACCCCTACGCGTAATGCAACGGCACAGCGGGGTGCTAACTCCTGCATATGCGTCTCCCGGCGCTTGTCAATAAATTGCCTTTTGCCGCTAATGCGACAGTTGGACAGTTGTGCGACCGGCAGCCGCTCCAGCAATAATGCCGTGTAGTGGTCAACCGTGGTGAATGCACACTGTGCGCTAGGGTTCACAGACAATTGGAAAGGCGAGAGCAAAAAAAAAACAAAAAAAAACGGAAAAATATATGTGAAAGGATAGTAGATTTTTGAGGCACACAATGAATGTAACTACCACTAAATAACAGGCATATATGTATGTGTGTGTGTGTGGTTTGAACATCAATTGATATATAAAAGCAGAATAGTATCTAGGTAAGTAGATTATTTACTTGTTGTATTACAGCAAACACCTACATAAAATGCTGACTGGTCGGTTGCCAGACTGTCTGGTGTTAGTAATGGTCAATTTGAAAGAGAGATAAAGTCATGTTATGAGTATTACCGATACTATCACCCCCTTATAAATTATCGCTTAGAACAATAGATGCCAGATAATGTGGAATGACGGTATAGGAACAGATGTTATTTGGAGTAAATAGGAAAATTTGTTGCGTCAACGTGTATGACTACCCTCTTTGGTATTTTGTTGATGCAGCTAGAAAAAAGTTGTATTCAAAAATTCGAGTATATGTATGGTACATATGTGTGTATTTTTTTAGGAATAAAGTGCAGTTACACAGTTATTTGAACTTTCTAATTACAAGGTCAATTGGTGTTGGCACATGCGAGTTCACCATCAGAACTGCTCAACCTATGCATCAGCATTATACCAGTTCAGGAAGTAGTTTATAATGGACATGAAAAAATTTAGTGTAATTTAGAGTGAAAGTCACCAGTTTTAGATGAGTTGTAAAAGTATGGAAGAATTGGAAATGAAAGTTTCAAAAATATTTTGCTATGATTTGAATGATTACACAAACATTATCTTATATTATAATTTATGTTACGACTAAATGTGATTTTATTTTTGAAATTATTGTACAAATTACAGATTTAAATTCTATTTAATAATTTTACTTTGAAACTTATGCGAACTTTTGCACAAATGTGAGTGAGTAAGAACTGCCCATCGCCTACAGCATTTACGCCTCGGTTGCCTTGCGTTTTAGATGCTGAGCTTTTGATATTTTGGCTCACACGGGTGAACAACGTCTGTGAAGATATTAGTCATAGATGAGTCTACAGCGCGGAAATGGTTGGCAAAGTTTTTCAGACTTGGACGTCAATGACACGTCCCGCAGCGGAAGGCCTTCTGAGTTCGATGAAGAACGTCTGAATTCACTTTTGAAAGATGAACGATCGGCAAACAAGTCGTGAATTGGCGGAATAAATGAACTGCGATCATAAAACGATTCTCATTTACCTTTAATCAATGGGACAATTAAAAATTGGCAGCTTGAGTGCCTCACGAGCTCATCGCAAAAAACAAAGAAAGTCGCCTTCAACTTGCTTCTCAGCATCTCGCCTGCCATTGAGCAACACGCGGTCATAAATAGCGCTTTTCATACCGAATCGTCACGGGAGATGGGGAATGGTGCCTAAACATTAATATGAAGTAAAGAAGGGAGTTAGTGGCTTCAGCAGATTCGTCAAAGCCAAGAGTCAAGCCGGATCTTCATCCAAATAAGATCATTATATGTGTTTGGTGAGACTAGGAGGGCATGGTGCACTCCGAAATGCTTGAAAAGATTGTCACGGTCATCAACGAATTCTACATTGTCCAGCTACACCGCGTTAATGAGGCTTATCGACTGAAAAGACCTGATCGACATGGTCAAACCATACTCCTTCACTACAACGCCAGGCCCCATGTTACACAAGTCGTCAAAACCGCACTCCAAAAGCTCGAATGGGAGTTCCTTCAGCATCCGACGTCTTCTCCGGACTTTGCAGCGACCAATTACTATCTTTTCTGCTATCTGGGCGTTATCTTCGATAACAAAGAGGGCCTTAAAAATTGGCTCAACAACTTCTTTGGCATCAAATTAGCCGATTTTTGGTGGAACGGCATCAAAAAATTGGTCGAGAGGTAAGAAGTGGCTGTAAAAAGCAATGGCGAATATATAATTGATTAACTTATTGCTGTAATTATTGTTTTTTGTCTAAATAAAACTCCTCAGTAAAAACGCTACGGACTTATTCCCCAAACTAATGTTATCGAAGCATAACAGATATTGTTTTCATTACTGTACTTTAAAAATACAGAATTATGATTCAAAGCAATTTAGGCTGCTTAGAATTTCTTTCGCACTTCTTCCAGAATTTTTAATTATTTTTATTTTTACTTTTTTTTACTCAAAATAATACGAGTATTGTAATGCAGGGTTTAGGACCACAACCGACGAGTGTTAGCATTCTTAGCTGCTTGCTGTGTAATTTTATGTTTGAACTAAGCAATTGGTAAAGTATGTAAGTGTCCTAACTGTAATAGTATTCTCACACCTTTACCCATTTTGGTTTTAGTTATTGGCCACTAGTCGCTTGTATAATTTCCCAATGCACCCTTAAGTAAGATTTCGTTTAGAAAGTTTCGCTTTTGTTACACTTTTATGTGCCACTTACAATAAAAATCACGACAATCTTGGTACAATAATTTCCTTATCTCAACACCTTTATATTGTATGTATATGTATGTGTATATAGTAATGTATGTGTACATCGACACACCCTTTACTTGTTAATTACATGCTTAGATCTACATACACTCACACGCAGAGCCCAAAACAATCTTATACACATCCAGCCCCCCCCCTCCCCCTTCATATATGAACAGCTGCCAAAAACAGGCCATAATCCTTAACACTTTAATTTTCTACGCAAAAGGGCAGAAAGAGCCCCTGGTGAGTGTGCCGCCATAACAAATCCCACCTACACACCTACGTGCGTACACACAAAAGTAAATTACAAGCTGTCTTTGTTTATTTATAACGAGGCACATCCCTTTTATGGCCATTGCTGTATGCCCGCTCTCATGCTGCTTGGCTGAGTGTGTGTCTGTGTGTGTTGAATGGAGCACATTAAATTGAAAAGTAATTTTCCAGCGCATAGCCACTGTCAATGTCAGCCCTCAGCTATGTAGTAGTTCAAGCCCTAATAGTACATATAATATGTAACATGTGTGTGACTGGAAGCTTACACTAGCTGATGTGCATATGTGTGTATGTATGTATGAACACATGTTTGTTTGTATTTGCATTCACAGATTAAGGACCCCACTCGTCCACCAAAAAACCACAAAGGCCAAGGCATGCACGACAACAATACCACTCCTCTTTACTAACTCAGTGTTCGGTTTGAAGTTCTCTACCTCACGTAATCGGTGATTGTGCGTGCGCGTATGTGTGTGTTTGTACACAAAAATGCGTATACCTACATGTGTGTGTGTGTGTGCCTTTGTTATCGACAGCAATTATGTTGTCATGCACATTTATTATTGCCAGATTTACGATGCACCCAACTATTGACATTTGCTTTACTGTTTCTGTATACATTTTTTTGTTCAATTTTTAAAAACAGCAACCAACAGACACATTTAATGCTTCACTTATGAATAAACAAGTTCTTTCATTTGGGTAAAATAGTCGAAATACGTATTCGGGCAGGCAGACATTGACATTTACGATATGATTTTATGCATTTAAACGAATTCGAATATATATTTATTATTCTAGCAAATTACTTCGATATGCATAGGAAAATGTGTGCGTTTATCTTTAAATGCACTCGAAAAAATTAGAAAAAAAAAAATCAAACAGGAATCCATATCCAGTGGCGCGAGGTAGTATTAAGCATTAGCCTCTTGTATGTACAAACATGGCACAAAATTAATCATCCCATTTAGTTTTTGAATAACTTTTCTACTAAAAAAACTATTTTGAGTGGTGAAAATCTTTATTTTGATCCTTGTCTGCTTGTATGTTGATGCTGACGCCATTTACAAAAACTATAAATCTGCCGTTAGTTTTTTAATAAATAAAAAAAAAGATTTTAATTAATGGATCTCTTCATTTTGATGCCTGTCTCTTGGTATACTGCAACTGATGCCAATTGCAAATATTAAAAATCTTCCGATAGGATGATTAATTTTGCGCCACCTTGTATCATATAAGCTATTAAATATTTTAAAATAAATTAAATAGCCAATATTTTTGGAAAAAAATCTCTTAGCGTTTTCGCATAGATTCCATCAACCCAACTATTCAACAAAATTCGGCAGATATTTTTCCCATTCTTTGAACAAAACACACCTAAGTTCACTTTTGAACACAATTTATCCTTGAGATAGGCTGCAACATTTTATATAGGGTTTATGTCAGGACTTTTTTTATTTAGTGCAAAAGTTCGTTGGTTGGTTGGTTGGGAGAGTTGTTGTCTGGGTGACACATCAGAAACTCAATTAGCACGAAAGTTGTCATTTTGGTACACCACTAGTAGAACCTCTACAGTTATTTAATCAAACCATCTTGATTTGACTATAAATCTGCCTATGTCATCTACTTTCTTTAGTGCAATTTCTGCCAAGTTGTTCATTGAGAATTTCTACAGCATTCTATTTCTATGTCGTAGAGCACACAGACTTGGGCACTCATACAGATAGTGAAAGACTGTCTACCTACAGCCTTCTTGATTGCAGTGTCTACTATACATCTATCTTTATACACCCGATCCTCATAGCATGGCCTCCGATAAGCCAATGGCCAGTTATTGTTGACGTAAATCTGAAGATGTTTATTCTCGGCTTACTTAACAGCTCGTCAGTTCTGGATTTGTTGGAATCTGACCACGTTTCCTTCGCTACTTTGCAGGTATCAGTGTTGGTCTATCTGGGAACATCCTGCTTCTACAATTGCAAGAAGATCTCCCTTTTGTAGCCCTTCGGGGGCAGCCCACTGCTACCACTTCGAGCCAGCTCACCAGCTCACTTATTTCCTTCTATGCTCCTATGGCCAAGTGATGTCTGTCATGCGTACTAAAGCATTTATGCAATTTTGTATCGTTCAGAGGCTCCGAATGACGACAGGCGTTCAATTTTTGATGACTCTGCTGTACAATTCCAGGACTTTGACCGTATTGGTGGCCTTTAGCTTGTTGACATAGGTTTGTCACTTCAAAAACCGCACGAGAAAAAATATATTTGGGTTGCACAAACAAACCAATTCACATTACCTGCTCGAGAGATAAACATGACCTCAAATCTTTCATAATAAAGTGTATGGTTTGCATATGAGCAGCTCAGTAGTCAAATTTGCTATGAGGATTTGGCATTAATGACTGAATAACAAACAACAGATTTTACAGACGTCGCCAAAACAAAATGACGCCACGGACACAACATGACCCGCACAGCTTGGCAAAACATTGCGACGTGTCCCTATTAAAAGCGTGACGTCGCTTTATGCTATATAAACACATATACGTAAAAGGCAGGTATGAAGGTTTGCTAATGGCAGCTGAAAGATGAGCAGTACTAGAAAAATGTTGCTTTCATTTTTAGATGCTACATTTGCAGTGTTGGTATTAGATACTACAAATCAAATGAATGACAGTGTTTTCATTAACTACATACTTCGTAGCAGCAATATCAACCAAAACACTAATCTCTATTGGTAGTGCTCTGGACTTGCACAGATGAGTAGCATAGGTGATAGCGTAAAACGCGCAATCCACACTGTTTTGCGCCGTTCAAAGCTACGATTCGTTATTGACAGTAGCTCAGAACAAAAGTAAAAAAATATTAAAGTGCTCTCTGTAGTTGAAGTAGTAGCAAAGAACTTGGAATCGGCCGATGCGTTACTTGTGAAATTATTCATGTGGCCTCCAACTACCGCTACTGCTCTCGCTTCTGTTGCTCCGCTGAAGAAAAGTGGAAGTTTGTATCAGGAACAGGGACAGTCAAACATCTAGAACGAATTATAATGAATAAGAAAGTTTAAGCTTTTTTTTTGTTCTTATTTTTTATTTAAACTTTTTTTTCTTGCCCAGTTTTTGAAAAAAATTGCAGGATAGTTAAAAATTCAAATATTAATTTTTTTTTAATGATGTTAAGTAGGAAACAAAACTAGTGAAAAATCGTAAATTCAAAACTTTATCAAAAATCCATTTTTAACTGACTTAATAAATAAATAAAAAGAGGTCGTAAAAACTAAAAATAATTTTTTTAAATAAACCTTAAATGTAATAAAATAATGTCCTTAAATACCTACGATGACTTTGCCAGTATCCCTGCATGTTTTTGTACATATTAAATACTTTCCACGACAGGCTGCTTATATTTCACACACATCCATATTTTGTGACACTGTTATATACATACATCAATAAATCCATTTCAATTACCTACAAACCATTCGTAATTTTAAACTGAATGGAATAATTGTTTAATATGCGACAGCTGCTCGTTTCCCACACTAATATTATATTAGCACAAACTTCACTGCTTACTTGTATATGTAGTATCATATACGAATGTACTTAATACCTGCTTATAAAAGGAGTAATATAGTTTTCAAAAATATATTTTTCTATATATCTGAACGATGTCTCTTTGCGGTTGTGTTACTACTTATGAAATTCCGCAGGTGTGTAGTATCTAAACCTACTATATCCGCAGCCGTAACAAATCACTCAAAACTGATATGCTTTAATATTAGCTTTTTAATATTAGCTGAGAACAAGACAGCTGAGAAGAAGTTACGGCGAGTATTCAACTTCATCCTAAAAAAACTCACAGTAAGATCAAGTTTCACCGCTTCGACATCTAACGGACAATGTTTGACAAAAGCTGCGGCTTTGCTAACTTTAGAAGTATCTTCCAGCCACTGCGATTCACTCGTGACCAGAAGGATACTGCGACTTTGCATGTTTGTACACTCATTTAACACTTGCTGAGTTGAAGCGAGGCCCAAGTATCAAGGAGCAGACTAAAAGTTTTCAATGAAATCACTATCCTCAAAAAACTAGCTCGCGGCTCGACCATCTAATTAGATCATTCGCTCATCAGTTGTTCGCAATGTCTCTGTGACCAGGTACCACGAAGTGCCAGTTGCTGTTTAAAAGTAAAACCGGCATTGCCCAACTAATTTCGAGCACATCATTATCGAGACCATCCTGTGGGACATACCCAAGATCATAGCCCATTGTGATACCTCGTGGGGAACATGTCCTTATCTCTCCTAAAGCAAGTGTGGCCTTTTCAAAAATGTTAGATGATCCCTGATCTCCACAGTACTGAGATCTTCCACTTCAATAAAAAATTGTCTACCTAGCATGGTAAATATATTGTCTGAATAGAGCAGGGCAATGACACAGGAGGGGCAAATTCGTCTCTTCCTCTTCTTCGTCTAGACAGCTTCTGCAGAAGTCATATGTTTGCGAGTCAAGTTATACTAAAATCAGTGTGCCAAGACTGTGCCTATTTTGGCTTAGCAGATATTTGGTGCATTTAAGAG